>JAVHSO010000228.1:0-34981 GCA_031468815.1 Morus bassanus
TCAGCCTGCCCCACATCCCACCCCACAGCCCGCCCCACGGCCCACCCCATGGCTCAGCCCCACAGCCTGCCCCATGGCTCAGCCCCACAACCCACCCCACATCCCACCCCATGGCCCGGCCCCACATCCCGCCCCATGGCTCAGCCCCACAGCCTGCCCCACGGCCCGCCCCATGGCTCGGCCCACAGCCTGCCCCATGGCTCAGCCCCACAGCCTGCCCCACGGCCCGCCCCATGGCTCGGCCCCACAGCCTGCCCCATGGCTCAGCCCCACAGCCTGCCCCACGGCCCGCCCCATGGCTCGGCCCCACAGCCCGCCCCATGGCTCAGCCCACAGCCTGCCCCACGGCCCGCCCCATGGCTCGGCCCCACAGCCTGCCCCATGGCTCAGCCCCACAGCCTGCCCCACGGCCCGCCCCATGGCTCGGCCCCACAGCCTGCCCCATGGCTCAGCCCCACAGCCTGCCCCACAGCCCGCCCCACGGCCCACCCCATGGCTCAGCCCCACAGCCTGCCCCATGGCTCAGCCCCACAGCCCACCCCACATCCCGCCCCATGGCCCGGCCCCACATCCTGCCCCATGGCTCAGCCCCACAGCCCGCCCCACGGCCCGCCCCATGGCTCAGCCCCACAGCCTGCCCCACATCCCACCCCACAGCCCGCCCCATGGCTCAGCCCCACAGCCCGCCCCACGGCCCGCCCCATGGCTCAGCCCCACAGCCTGCCCCACATCCAGCCCCACGGCCTGCCCCATGGCTCAGCCCCACGGCCTGGCCCCACAGCCCGCCCCATGGCTCAGCCCCACAGCCCGCCCCACATCCCGCCCCACAGCCCGCCCCATGGCTCAGCCCCACAGCCCGCCCCACATCCCACCCCACGGCCTGCCCCATGGCTCAGCCCCACAGCCCATCCCACAGCCTGCCCCATTGCTCAGCCCCACAGCCTGCCCCACATCCCGCCCCACGGCCCGGCCCCACAGCCTGCCCCATGGCTCAGCCCCACAGCCCGCCCCATGGCTCAGCCCCACAGCCCGGCCCCACAGCCCATCCCACATCCCGGCCCCACATCCCGCCCCACAGCCTGCCCCACGGCCCAGCCCCACAGCCTGCCCCACATCTGGCCCCATGGCCCGGCCCCACATGCGGCCCCACATCCGGCCCCCAACCTCCGGGCCAGGCCCCGCCCCCAGCCCGGCACTGACACCCCAATGACACCGTGATGACATCACGACGGCGCTATAACGACACCGTGACGACACTGCGCCGTGACGGCACCGCAGTGACATCACAATGACACGCCGATGACGCCGTGGCTCCGGCCGGGGGACGCGGGGGGGGGGACGCACGGACGCGCCCGGACGCACGGACACGGGCCCGCGAGCCCGACGGGGGGGTCCCGGCCCCGCCCCCCCCAAGATGGCGGCGGCGGCGGCAGGTGAGCGGCGGCCCCGGCCCCTCCCCCCCCCGTTCCTCCCCTCCCCCCCCCGGTACCGGCCGAGCGCGCGGCACCGTCCCGGAAGTGCGGGGGGAGGGGCGGGGGGGAACGGGGCCTCCCCTCCCCCCCCCTCCGGCCCGCCCTGCCCCACAAGTGTGGGGCCGGCCGCGGGTCCCTGCCCCCAACCGGATGGGGGTTGCCCCAACCCCCGGATGTGGGTCCAAGTGTGGGGCCTGGCCGTGGGGCCGGCCGTGGGGTCAGCTGTGCGTCCGGCTGTGGGTCTGACTGTGGGTCTGGCTTGGGGGCTGGCTATGGGGCTGGTTCAGGGCACAGCTGTGGGTCCAGCTGTGGGCCTGGCCGTGGGTCTGGCCATGGGTCCAGCTGTGGGTCCGGCCGTGGGCCTGACCGTGGGTCTGGCTGTGGGTCCGGCCGTGGGTCCAGCTGTGGGTCCAGCTGTGGGTCTGACTGTGGGTCCAGCTGTGGGCCTGGCCGTGGGTCTGGCCATGGGTCCAGCTGTGGGTCCAGCTGTGGGTCTGACTGTGGGTCCGGCTGTGGGTCTGGCTGTGGGTCTGGCTTGGGGGATGGCTGTGGGTCCAGCTGTGGGGCTGGCCATGGGGCTGGTTCAGGGCACAGCTGTGGGGCTGGCCATGGGGCTGGCTGTGGGTCCGGCTATGGGTCCAGCTGTGGGCCTGGCCATGGGTCCAGCTGTGGGGCTGGCTGTAGGTCTGGCTGGGGGATGGCTGTGGGTCTGGCTGTGGGTCTGGCTGTGGGTCCAGCTGTGGGTCTGGCCGTGGGTCAAGCTGTGGGTCTGGCTTGGGGGATGGCTGTGGGTCTGGCCGTGGGTCCGGCTCAGGGCACAGCCATGGGTCCAGCTGTGGGGCTGGCCGTGGGGCTGGCTGTGGGTCCGGCCGTGGGTCCGGCTCAGGGCACAGCCGTGGGTCCAGCTGTGGGGCTGCCCCTGGTGCCACCACCGCAGCCCCCCAACTCCCGCCCCATCTCACCCCTCCAGGCCCGGCCCCCCAAGTAGCACCCATGGGGCGGCCGGACACCCCGGGGACCCGCGCCCCACGGCCTGCCCCACGGCCTGCCCCACGGTCTGCCCCACGCCGCCGCCGCCGCCGCCGCCTCGCTGCCCCCGACTTCCTCGTGCACCAGGCGGCCGACGACATCCTCTTCCTCCTCCCGGGCGCCGGGGCGGGGGTCCCCGGCCGCCCCCCAGAGCCGCCCCGCCGAGGAAGAGGAGGCGGCGGGAGGAAGAGGACGATGAGGAAGCCGCCGAAGCTGCCGCCGTGGGTCCGCAGAGCGTGTGGGGCGCCCGCCTGCCCCCCGAAATCCTCGCCCGCATCTTCCAGGCCGTGGTGGAGGAGGAGGGGGCCGTCCCCTTCCTCTGCAGGTGGGTGCTGGGGCGCTTGGGGGGCTGCCCCACACATCTATGGGGCAGCCGCACAGATCTATGGGCAGCCCCACACATCTATGGGGGAGCCCCACAGACGTATGGGGCAGCTCCGCATATATATGGGGCAGCCCCACACATCTATGGGGCAGCCCCACAGATGTATGGGGCAGCCCCACAGATGTATGGGGCAGCCACACACATCTATAGGGCAGCCCCGTGTATCTATGGGGCAGCCCCACACATCTATAGGGCAGCCCCGCACATCTATGGGGCAGCCCCACAGATGTATGGGGCAGCCCCATGTATCTATGGGGCAGCCCGACACATCTATAGGGCAGCCCCACACATCTATGGGGGAGCCCCACAAATGTATGGGGCAGCTCCGCATATATATGGGGCAGCCCCACAAATTTATGGGGCAGCCCTACATATCTATAGGGCAGCCCCACAGATGTATGGGGCAGCCCCACATATCTATGGGGCAGCCACACACATCTATGGGGCAGCCCCGTGTATCTATGGGGCAGCCCCGCACATCTATAGGGCAGCCCTGCACATCTATGGGGCAGCCCTACATATCTATGGGGCAGCCCCGCACATCTATGGGGCAGCCCCACAGATGTACGGGGCAGCCCCACAGATGTGTGGGGCAGCCCCACATCGATGGGGCGGGGGTACGCCGTGACACCCACGCGTGCCCCCCCGCCCCAGGGTCGCCCGCGTGTGCCGGCTGTGGCGCCGCGTCGCCGCTGCCCCCCGGCTCTGGCGGAGGGTCTCGCTTGGGGGGTGCTGGGGGGCGCCGGGCCCCGGGCGCTCGCCCCACGCGCAGGGGCGGGTGCTGGGCACCGTGAGCTGGTTGGTGGAGAGCAGGTGGGTGCTGGGGCCCCCCCGCCCCCCCCGCCGAGCCTGCCCCACGGCGGGGCCCCCCCGCCCCCCCCCGAGCCTGCCCCACGGCGGGGGCCCCCTGACCCCCGCCCCCCCCGCGCCAGGTTCTCCCTCCTGCAGGAGTTCGAGCTGTGGGGCTGGAAGAGCCACGTGGGCTTCGTCCTGCAGGTGAGGCGGGGGCTGCCCCATAGCGGGGGGGCTGCCCCATAGCGGGGGGGCTGCACCTCACCCTGGGGGGGGGGGGCTGCAAGCACCTGGGGGCCTGCCCCACAGCTGGGGCTGCCCCATAACTGGGATGGAGTCTGTCCCTTACCTGGGGGGGCTGCCCCACAAGTGGGTCTGCCCACAGCTGGGGGGATGCCTGCCCGCCCCCGCCCCCCCCCGCCCCACGGGGACCCCTCCCCCCACCCTGAGGACCACCACCCCCCTCCCCCACCCCCCCAGGGACCCTCCCCCGCCCCCGGGACCCCCCCCGCCCCACAGGGACCCTCCCCACCCCAGCCCCCCCCCCCGCGACCCCCTCCACCCTGCGCCCCCCCCGCCCCACAGGGACCCCCAGCCCCCCCGGGACCGCCCCCGCCCCACAGGGACCCCCCCAGCCCCTCCCCTCACGGGACCCCCCCCCGCCCCCCCCCCCGGGACCCCCCCAACCCCGCGCCCCCCCACCCCCGCCCCACAGGGACCCTCCCCCACCCCAGCCCCCCCCCCCCCGCGACCCCCTCCACCCTGCGCCCCCCCCCGCCCCACAGGGACCCCCAGCCCCCCCCGGGACCGCCCCCGCCCCACAGGGACCCCCCCAGCCCCTCCCCTCACGGGACCCCCCCCCGCCCCCCCCCCGGGACCCCCCCAACCCCGCGCCCCCCCACCCCCGCCCCACAGGGACCCTCCCCCACCCCAGCCCCCCCTCGCCCCCCGGGACCCCCCCCCACCCTGGGACCCCCCCCGGGCCCCTCCCCCACCCGCCCCTCCCCCAGGCGCTGGCCTCGCGCTGCCCCCTCCTGGCCTCGCTCTCCCTGTGCCGCTGCGGGGGGGTCCCGGCCCAGCCCCTCGCCCGCCTCCCCCCGCGCTGCCCCCGCCTGCGCTGCCTCCAGCTGCGGCACTGCCAGGTGGGCACGCGGGGGGGGGACACGCGTGGGGGGGGGGGCACGCGTGGGGGGGGGACACGCGTGGGGGAGGGCGGGCACGGGGGGGGGCACAGACATGTGTAGGGGGGACACCCGTGGGGGGAGGGTGCGCGCACGCAGGGACACCCGTGGGGGGGGGGGGGACACGGACACGCGTGGGGGGGCCGTGGGCACCTCGGGGGAGGGGGCACGGGCACCGGGGGGGGCACAGACTCATGCGGGGGGGGGGGGGGGACCGTGGGGGGGGCACCCGTGGGGGGAGGGTGCACGCACGCAGGGACACCCGGGGGGGGGGGGGGACACACGGACACGCGTGGGGGGGGGCGTGGGCACCTCGGGGGAGGGGGCACGGGCACGAGGGGGGGGGAACACACGGGGGGGGCACATGGACACCCATGGGGGGGGACACAGACACGTGGGGGGGCGGGGACATGCGTGGGGGGAGACAAGAGCATGAGGGGGGGCAAGGGCACCCGTGGGGGTGGGACACCCGTGGGGGGGGACGGACACACACACAAAAACACCCGTGGGGAGCACAGACTCGGGGGGGGGGGGGCACGGGCACCCATGGGGGCGGACAGGGACACCCGGGGGGGGGTCACGGCCACGGGGGGGGGGCCCACGGCCACGGGGGGGCCGCGGCCACGGGGGGGCTGTGGGCGCCGCAGGCGGAGCCCTCGGCCGTGCTGGGGTTCCTGGAGGCCGCCGGCCCCCGGCTGCAGCGGCTGCGCCTGAGCTGCGGCCCCCGCCTCGGCCCCGTCCTGGCCGCGCTGGCGGTAAGTGGGGACCCCCCCCGCCCCCCCCCGCGTGGGACCCCCCCGCGTGGGACCCCCCCGCGTGGGACGGGGTCCTGCCCGAGCCCTGGTTCACCCCCCCCCCCCCCCAGAGCGGGCGCTGCCCCGACCTGCGGCTGCTGGAGCTGGACGGGGCGTTGGGGGGCAGCAGCCCCCCCCTCGCGCTGCCCGTCGAGGGGCTGCAGGCGGCTTGTCCCAACCTACAGGTGCCCCCCCCGCCCCCCCCCGGGCACACACACACACCCCCCCCAGGAACCCCGCACCCCCAGGACCCCCCCCCAAACCCCCAGGTTCCCCCAGCCCCCTAAATGTGCCCCCCCCCGGGTCACCCCCCCCTCCAGGTACCCCAGCCCCCCCGAGTACCCCCCCAAGTACCCCTGCCCCCCTGGAACTCCTCCCCCCCCGGGTACCCCCAGCCCCCCCAGTACCCCTCCCGTGTATCCCTGCCCCCCCCCAGGAGCCCCAGCCCCCCAATACCCCCCCGGGTACCCCCAGCCCCCCAAGTACCCCTCCCACATACCCCTGACCCCCCAGGAGCCCCCAGCCCCCAATACCCCCCCAGGTACCCCAGCCCCCCAAGTACCCCCCCCGGGTACCCCTGCCCCCCCCAGGAGCCCCCCGGCCCCCAATACCCCCCCCGGGTACCCCTGCCCCCCCCCCCAGGACCCCCCAGCCCAATACCCCCCCGGGTACCCCCAGCCCCCCAAGTAACCCCCCGGGTACCCCTGCCCCCCCAGGAGCCCCCCGCCCCTCAAGTCCCCCCCAAGTCCCCCCCCTCCAGGAAGCCCTGCCCCCCCCCCGGGTACCCCCCGCCCCCCAATACCCCCCCGGGTACCCCTGCCCCCCCCCCGGATACCCCCCGCCCCCCAATCCCCCCCGGTGCCCCCCCAGGTGCTGCGGCTGCTGAACCTGAGCTGGGTGCCGCGGCAGTGCCGGCCGGCCGCCCCCCCGGCCCCCCCCGGCTTCCCCCGGCTGGAGGAGCTGAGCCTGGCGGGGGCCGGGGGCTGCGGTGCGGGGCCGGGGGACGCGGCGCTGGGGCGGCTGCTCCGCACCTCGGGGCGCCTGCGCCTGCTCGACCTGCGCGGCTGCGCCCGCGTCACCCCCCGGGCGCTGCTGGGGCTGCCCTGCGCCGGTGAGAGCCCCCCCCGCGCTCCGACCGCGGCCACGCCGGGCCGGGCCGGCGATACGGTGCCGTACCGCGTCATGCCGTGTTGGCCGGGCCATGTTGGCCGTGTTGGCCGCTCCATGCCATGCCATGCCGGCAATACGGCGCCGTTCTGGGTCGTGCCACGTTGGCCGTGCCGTGCCACGTTGGCCATGTTGGGCACTCTGTGCCGTGCCGGCGATACAGCACCATACTGGCTTGTGCCACGTTGGCCATGTTGGGCACTCTGTGCCATGCCAGCAATATGGTGGCGTACTGGGTCGTGCCACGTTGGCCGTGCTGTGCCACGTTGGCCATGACGGGCCATGTTGGCCACTCCATGCCATGCCAGCGATACAGGGCTGGAGCGGGTCATGCAATGTTGGCCGTGCTGTGCCGCGTTGGCCGTGCTGGGCACATTGGCTGCTCCATGCCATGCTGTGCCGGCGATACAGTGCCGTACCAGGTCACACCATGGCGGCCGTGCTGGGCTGTGGTGGCAATACTGGGCCATACTGGGCCAATGCATGGCGGTAATGCTGTGCCATGCTGGGCCAGGCCGTGTTGGCCATGCCATGCCATGTCAATGTTGGCCATGTCATGCCAAGGCGTTCTGGCCATGCCGTGCCATGCCGTGCCACGTGGCGTTGGCCATGCCGTGCCACGTTGGCCATGCCACGGTGTTTTGGCCGTGCCGTGCCACATCACCCGTCCCGTGTTGGCCGTGTGCCGTGCCGTGCCGTGCCGCGCCAACCGTTGTCTCCGCCGGCAGATCTGGAGCAGCTGTACCTGGGGCTGCCCTGCGGCGCCGAGGAGCTGCCCCGGCACACCGAAGGCAGCGCCGGGCTGGCCTGGAAATGGCGCCGGAGCCTGCGGGAGCTGGACCTGGCCGGGCGCAGCTTCGGGCAGCGCGACCTGGCGCGGGCGATGGCCGCCTTCGGCCCCGCGTCCCCCCTGCGCTCCCTCAACCTCGCCGGCACCAAGGTCACCCCCGACGCCCTCAGGTCAGGATCCGGCGGGGTGGGGGTCAGGGTGGGGGTCGGGGTGGCGGGGGGGACGCGTCCCGGTCCCCCGCGCGCTGACGTGTCCCCCCCAGCGCCCTCCTGCCCGCCTGCCCGGACCTGGCTTACCTCAACCTCTCCTCCTGCCGCCACCTGCCCCGCGGCACCAAGAGGCCGCACCGGGGCTGCCGCGAAGTGCGGCACTGCCTGCAGCTCATCGCCGGCCAGACCCCCGGCGCCGAGGGGGCCCCCAGTGAGCCACTCAACGAGGAGCCACCCAACGGGACCCCCAACGAGAACACCGGCGAGGGGACCCCCAGTGAGGAGCCCCCCGGTGAGGAGCGCTCTCGTGAGGGGCCCCCCAACAAGCCACTCAACGAGGAGCCACCCAACGAGACCCCCGGCGAGGAGTCCCCCAACGTGGGGCCCCCCCTCAATGAACCACTCAACGAGGAGCCCCCCAACAAGACCCCCAATGAGGCCCCCAGCAAGGGCCCCCCCGCAACAAGTCACGCAACGAGGACCCCCCCAACGATGAGCCCCCCCAATGAGTCACTAAACGAAGACCCCCCCCAATGATGAGCCCCCCAATGAGTCACTCAACGAAGACCCCCCCAACGATGAGCCCCCCCAATGAGTCACTCAACGAGGACCCCCCCAATGATGAGCCCCCCCAATGAGTCACTCAATGAAGACCCCCCCAACGATGAGCCCCCCCAATGAGTCACTCAACGAAGACCCCCCCAACGATGAGCCCCCCCCAATGAGTCACTCAATGAGGACCCCCCCAATGATGAGCCCCCCCAATGAGTCACTCAATGAAGACCCCCCCAACGATGAGCCCCCCCAATGAGTCACTCAACGAAGACCCCCCCAACGATGAGCCCCCCAATGAGTCACTCAACGAGGACCCCCCCACACAAGGAGCCCCCACGAGTCGCTCGCTGAGCCCCCGGACCAGTGGGGGGAGGGGGTGCTGGGACCCACCCAGTTGGCAGCACCCGGACCCGCGGCCGGCGCTGCCCCCCCCCCGGACCCCCCCTCCGCACCCCCGGTTTGTGGGGTCTCACCGGTGCCGAGGCTGCGCAATAAAGGCCTTCGATCCCTGACATGGTGGCTCCCCCGCGCTGACCCACCCGCCGCGAGCACCCACCCATGTCCCTGGCACCCACCCCAGTGCTCCCAGCACCCATCCCAGTGCTCCCAGCACCCACCCCAGTGCTCCCAGCACCCACCCCTATCCCTGGCACCCATCCCAGTGCTCCAGCACCCACCCCAGTGCTCCCAGCAGCCACCCCAGTGTTCCCGGCACCCATCCCAGTGTTCCCGGCACCCATCCCAGTGCTCCCAGCACCCACCCCTGTCCCCGGCACCCACCCCAGTGTTCCCGGCACCCACCCCAGTGCTCCCGGCACCCATCCCAGTGCTCCCAGCACCCACCCCTGTCCCCGGCACCCATCCCAGTGTTCCCGGCACCCGTCCCAGTGCTCCCAGCACCCACCCCTGTCCCCGGCACCCACCCCAGTGCTCCCAGCACCCATCCCAGTGCTCCCAGCACCCACCCCTATCCCTGGCACCCATCCCAGTGCTCCCAGCACCCACCCCAGTGCTCCCAGCAGCCACCCCAGTGCTCCCGGCACCCACCCCAGTGCTCCTGGCACCCACCCCTGTCCCTGGCGCCCATCCCAGTGCTCCCAGCACCCACCCCAGTGCTCCCGGCACCCACCCCAGTGCTCCCAGCACCCATCCCAGTGCTCCCAGCACCCACCCCAGTGCTCCCGGCGCCCACCCCTGTCCCCGGCACCCACCCCAGTGCTCCCGGCACCCACCCCAGTGCTCCCAGCACCCACCCCTGTCCCCGGCACCCATCCCAGTGTTCCCAGCACCCATCCCAGTGCTCCCAGCACCCACCCCTGTCCCCGGCACCCACCCCAGTGCTCCCAGCACCCACCCCTGTCCCCGGCACCCAGCCCAGTGTTCCCAGCACCCATCCCAGTGCTCCCAGCACCCACCCCTGTCCCCGGCACCCATCCCAGTGTTCCCGGCACCCATCCCAGTGCTCCCAGCACCCACCCCTGTCCCCGGCACCCACCCCAGTGCTCCCAGCACCCACCCCTGTCCCCGGCACCCACCCCAGTGCTCCCAGCACCCATCCCAGTGCTCCCAGCACCCACCCAGTGCTCCCGGCACCCACCCCTGTCCCCGGCACCCACCCCAGTGCTCCCGGCACCCACCCCAGTGCTCCCAGCACCCACCCCTGTCCCCGGCACCCATCCCAGTGTTCCCGGCACCCATCCCAGTGCTCCCAGCACCCACCCCTGTCCCCGGCACCCACCCAGTGTTCCCGGCACCCACCCCAGTGCTCCCGGCACCCACCCCTGTCGCCGGCACCCACCCCAGTGTTCCCAGCACCCATCCCAGTGCTCCCAGCACCCACCCCAGTGCTCCCAGCACCCATCCCAGTGCTCCCAGCACCCACCCCTGTCCCCGGCACCCACCCCAGTGTTCCCGGCACCCATCCCAGTGCTCCCAGCACCCATCCCAGTGCTCCCAGCACCCACCCCTGTCCCGGCACCCACCCGTGTCCCCGGCACCCCCCCAGTGCTCCCAGCACCCCCCCCCAGTGCTCCCAGCACCCACCCCTGTCCCGGCACCCCCCCCAGTGCTCCCAGCACCCCCCTCAGTGCTCCCAGCACCCACCCAGTGCTCCCAGCACCCATCCCAGTCGGTGGGTGCCGGTGCCCTCCCGGAACGGCCGTCGCGCGCCGTGGGGCGCCCCCCGCTGCGGGGCTGGGGCCGTGGGGTGGCGGGTGGTGGCAGCACCCCTGGGTGCCCCCGTCGGTGCCCCTCCCCCCCCCGCCCCCCACCCCGCCCCACGGGAGCCCTGTGCCCCACACCTCCCCCCACCCCCAGAGGGGGTGCACACGCGGGGGGGAGGGGCGGGGGTGGGGGAGGGGCCGGGGGTCGCAGGTGGGTGCAGCCAGGCTGGGGGGAGGGGCCGGGGCTCATTAGGGGCGGGGGGCCCTGGCGGGAGCCCCCCCCGGGGCCCCCATGGGTCCCTCATTTGCATATTAATGGACCCTAATTAGGGCATGTCCCTCCCCCTGCCCAGCTGATGCCCCTGCCCGGACCCTTCCAGGCCCTGCTCATTAATATGCTAATTAGCTCCGTCCCCGGCAAACTGTGGGTGCCGAGGCTGCCCAGTTGGGTGCTGAGGTTGCCCAGTTCAGGGCTGAGGTTGCCCCATGGGTGCTGAGGTTGCCCCATGGGTGCTGAGATTGACCAGTTGGGTGCCGAGGTTGCCCAGTTGGGTGCTGAGGTTGCCCCATGGGTGCTGATTGGTGCCGAGGTTGCCCAGTAGGGTGCCAAGGTTGCCCCATGGGTGCCCAGCTGGGTGCTGAGGTTGCCCAGTTGGGTGCCGATGTTGCCCAGGTGGGTTCCAAGGTTGCCCCATGGGTGCCCAGGCTGCACAGTTGGGTGCCGAGGTTTCCCAGTTCAGTGCTGAGGTTGCCCCATGGGTGCCCAGTTGGGTGCTGAGGTTGCCCAGTTGGGTGCCAATGTTGCCCAGTTGGGTGCTGAGGTTGCCCCATGGGTGCCCAGGCTGTGCAGTTGGGTGCCGAGGTTGCCCTGTTGGGTGCTGAGGTTGCCCAGTTCAGTGCTGAGGTTGCCCCATGGGTGTTGAGGTTGCCCAGTTGGGTGCCGAGGTTGCCCAGTTGGGTGCCGAGGTTGCCCAGTTGGGTGGTGAGGTTGCCCCATGGGTGCTGAGGCTGTGCAGTTGGGTGCTGAGGTTGCCCAGTTGGGTGCCGAGGTTGCCCAGTTCAGTGCTGAGGTTGCCCCATGGGTGCCCAGGCTGTGCAGTTGGGTGCCGAGGTTGCCCAGTTGGGTGCCAAAGTTGCCCAGTTCAGTGCTGAGGTTGCCCCATGGGTGCTGAGGTTGCCCAGTTGGGTGCCGAGGTTGCCCAGCTGAGTGCTGAGGTTGCCCCATGGGTGCTGAGGTTGCCCAGTTGGGTGCTGAGGTTGCCCAGTTGGGTGCCGAGGTTGCATAGTTGGGTGCCAAAGTTGCCCAGCTCAGTGCTGAGGTTGCCCCATGGGTGCTGAGGTTGCCCCATGGGTGCTGATTGGTGCCGAGGTTGCCCAGTAGGGTGCCAAGGTTGCCCCATGGGTGCCCAGGCTGCACAGTTGGGTTCCGAGGTTGCCCCATGGGTGCCCAGTTGGGTGCTGAGGTTGCCCAGTTGGGTGCCGATGTTGCCCAGTTGGGTGCTGAGGTTGCCCCATGGGTGCCCAGGCTGTGCAGTTGGGTGCCGAGGTTGCCCTGTTGGGTGCTGAGGTTGCCCAGTTCAGTGCTGAGGTTGCCCCATGGGTGCTGAGGTTGCCCAGTTGGGTGCCGAGGTTGCCCAGTTCAGTGCTGAGGTTGCCCCATGGATGCCGACGTTGCCCAGTTGGGTGCCGAGGTTGCCCAGTTGGGTGCCCAGGTTGCCCCATGGGTGCTGAATGGGGACGTACACGCCCCCCCCCGCACATGCGACCGCACGTGGAACCTCCTCAGGAGGGTCACGGGAGCCCCCCCCCGCCCCTCCCCCCTCAGGATCACCCATCCCCCCCAGCCAGGCTCAGACACCCCGGGGGGGGGGGGGAGGGGGGAGGGGAACCTCCTCGACAGCCACAGCCTGGGATTGCTGGGACACGGAGCCAGGAAGGCCCAATCCCCATCCCACCCCCCCATCCCACCCCCCCCCCATCCCCCCCCATCCCACCCCCCCACCCCCCCCCCCATCCCATCCCCCCACCCCATCCCATCCTCCACCCCCCCCATCCCACCCCATCCCATCCCATCCCCCCCACCCCATCCCATCCTCCACCCCCCCCATCCCATCCCCATCCCCATCCCATCCCCCCCACCCCATCCCATCCCCATCCCCCCCCATCCCCCCCACCCCATCCCATCCCCCCCCCATCCCCCCCCCCATCCCATCCCATCCCACCCCCCCCATCCCCCACCCCCACCCCATCCCATCCCCCCCCCCATCCCCATCCCGTCCAATCCCCGTCCCGGTTATTCCCGGGATTTCCCGCCCCTCCCCCCGGGGATTCCCGGTGTTTCTCCCCCCCGCCCCCCGCCCCCTCGGGCCCCGCCCCCCGCCCCTCCCCTTCCCCTCCCCCGCCCCTCCCCCCGGCGCCCGCCGCAGCCCCGCCCCTCCCCCCGCCCCGCCCCTCCCCCCGCCCCGCCCCCCGGCGCTGTCCGGTGCTGAACGGGGGGCGCTCCCGTCTCCAGCGCGTGCCGGCACCCCGCCGCAGCGGGGCCCAACCCCCACCCACCCCCCGGACACCCCCCCACCCCCACCCCCACCCCCCACACCGCCCCTCCCCCCCCTCCCATGCCCCCCCGCGGGGGGGGGCGCCGCCCCGACCCTCCCCCCCTCCCGGTTTTACCGAGCGGGCGGCGGCGGCTGCGGGCGGCCCCGCGGCGGCTCCGGGCGGGCTCCTCCGCCGCACAAAGCCTTAGGCTCGGTTCTAAAGCCCCCCCCCCCCCGCCCCCGTCCGCGTCCTCCTCCTCCTCCTCCTCCGCCCCCCCCCGCCGCCCCCCCCGCCCGGGGGGTCCCTTTGTGGCGGCGGGGCCGGCCCGGCCCAGCCATGCCCCGCTCCTTCCTCGTGAAGAAGGTGAAGATCGATGGTTTCCCCGCCGGCCCCGAGGCCCCGCACGGCCGGGCCCGCCCGCACCTCGCCTCCCGCTTCCACGACAAGGGTAAATACCGCCGCCTCCGTCCGGCTGTCCGGCCGTCCGGCTGTCCGGCTGCCCGCCCGCCCGCGGGGGGGGCCGGGGACCCGCCGCATTCCGCCGCGTCGCGCCGGGGCCAGCGGGGCCGAGCCGAGCCCGGCCCGGGCCGGGAGAACCGTGCCCGGGCCAGCAGAACGCGGCCCGGCCGGGAAGAGCCGAGCTCGGCCGGGTGGAACCGAGCGGAACCGGCCGGGCCGCGTAGAGCCGAGCCGGGCCGTTTAGAACGGAGCCCAGGCGAGTAGAACCGAGCCCGGCCGCAGAGAGCCCAGCCCGGCCGGGTAGAGCCGAGCCCGCGCGAATAGAACCGAGCCCGGGCGAATAGAACCGAGCCCGCGCGAATAGGACCGCGCCTGGGCGAATAGAGCCGAGCCCGGCCGAATAGAGCCGAGCCGGGCCGAGCAGAGCCGAGCCGGGCCGAGTGGAGCCGCATAGAACCCGGCCGGGCCGAATAGAACCGAGCCCGGCTGAACAGAACCGAGCCCGGGCGGGTAGGGCTGAGCCCGGGCGAGTAAAACCGAGCCCGGCCGAATAGAACCGAGCCCGGGCGAGAAGGACGGAGTAGAACCCAGCCGGGCCGAATAGAACCGAGCTGGGTCGACCCGGGCCGAGTAGAGCCGAGCAGAACCGAGCCGGGCCGAATAGAGCCGAGCCCGGCCGAGCCGGGCCGAACCGGGCCGAGCCGCCCCGGCGCTGCCCTTTGTCTGTCGGAGCCAAGTTCAAGGGCAGGCGGCGGCGCCGAGACCCCGGCCCGGCCCCGGCCCTTTGTGCCCGGCTCGGCTCGGCTCGGCTCGGCTCGGCTCGGCCGGGCCCGGCTCCGCTCGGTTCGGCTCGGCCGGGCTCGGCTCGGCTGGGCTCGGCTCGGCTGGGCCCGGCTCAGCTGGGCCCGTCCCGGTGCGGCGGCGGCTGCGGCGCGTTGCGTAACCGGCACCGAACCGCCGCAGCGGAGCCCGGCCCGGCCCGGCCCGGCTGACCTTGAGCGGGGCTGGGGACGGCGACAGGGGCCGGGGGCGGGGGGGGGCCGGGGGGCGGCGGGGACAAAGCCGGGGGGTGCGGGCAGGGGGACGGCGGCGCCGGCGACGAGGACGGGGGGTGCGCGCAGGGCCGGGGTCGGCGGCTGCGGGCGGGGGGCGGGCGGCGGGGGCAGGGGTCGGGCAGGGGGTGTGCGGGCAGGGAGAGGGCAGGGGGCCGGGGGGCGCAGGCGGGGGGCCGGGCAGGGGGGAGCAGGGGCAGGGGTCCGAAAAGGGGTACGGGCAGGGGTCCAAGCAGGCTCTGGGCAGTGGGGAGCAGGCAGGGGTCCGGGGGGCGCAGGCGGGGTCCGGGCAGGGTCCGGGCAGGGTCGGGGGGCGCAGGCAGGGTCCGGGCAGGGGTCCGGGGGCGCAGGAAGGATCCGGGCAGGGTCGGGGGTCCGGGCAGGGGTCCAGGCAGGGTCCAGGCAGGATCGGGGGGCGCGGGCAGGGGTCTGGGCAGGGGTCCGGGGGGCGCAGGCAGGATCCGGGCAGGGTCCGGGCAGGGTCTTGGGGCGCGGGCAGGGTCCGGGCAGGGTCGGGGGGCGCAGGAAGGGTCCGGGCAGGGTCGGGGGTCTGGGCAGGGGTCCGGGGGGCGCAGGAAGGGTCCGGGCAGGGTCGGGGGGCGCAGGAAGGATCCGGGCAGGGTCGGGGGTCTGGGCAGGGTTCCGGGGGGCGCGGGCAGGGTCCGGGCAGGGTCTGGGCAGCGTCCGGGCAGTGTCGGGGGGCGCAGGAAGGGTCCGGGCAGGGTCGGGGGGCGCGGGCAGGGGTCTGGGCAGGGGTCCGGGGGGCGCAGGAAGGATCCGGGCAGGGTCCGGGCAGGGTCTTGGGGCGCGGGCAGGGTCCGGGCAGGGTCCGGGCAGGGTCGGGGGGCGCGGGCAGGGGTCCAGGGGGCGCGGGCAGGGTCCGGGCAGGGTCTGGGCAGGGTCCGGGCAGGGTCGGGGGTCTGGGCAGGGGTCCAGGGGGCGCGGGCAGGGTCCGGGCAGGGTCCGGGCAGGGTCGGGGGGCGCAGGAAGGATCCGGGCAGGGTCGGGGGGCGCGGGCAGGGGTCTGGGCAGGTCTCCCCAGCCTGGCAGCGCCGGGCCGCGGGGGCGCCACTGAAGGGGTGTCCCGTGTCCCCCCCCCGCCCCCCGCAGGGTACATCAGCGAGTACATGGCGCCGTCGGCGTACGACGGGGACGGCGACGCCGCGCTCAAGGTGCCATCGCCGGACGCCATCTACCCCGGCGTGACGCGGGGGGACTACGGGACGGGGGACTCGGAGCCGCCCGACAGCCCCCACTCGGGCATGGCGGGGGGCTACATCAACGGCGACGCGGCCGTGAGCGAGGGGTACGCCGTCGACGCCTTCTTCATCACCGACGGGCGGTCGCGGCGCAAAGCCGCCGGCGGGACGCGCAGCCTGCAGCGGCACACGTGCGGCGAGTGCGGCAAGACCTACGCCACGTCGTCCAACCTCAGCCGCCACAAACAGACCCACCGCAGCCTGGACAGCAAGATGGCCAAGAAGTGCCCGACGTGCGGCAAGGTCTACGTCTCGATGCCGGCCATGGCCATGCACCTCCTCACCCACGACCTGAAACACAAGTGCGAGGTGTGCGGCAAAGCCTTCAGCCGGCCGTGGCTGCTGCAGGGCCACATGCGGTCGCACACCGGCGAGAAGCCCTTCGGCTGCGCCCACTGCGGCAAGGCCTTCGCCGACCGCTCCAACCTGCGCGCCCACATGCAGACCCACTCCGCCTTCAAGCACTTCAAGTGCAAGCGCTGCAGCAAGACCTTCGCCCTCAAGTCCTATCTCAACAAGCACTACGAGTCCGCCTGCTTCAAGGGAGCCGGGCCCCCCCTCAGCCCCCTGCGCACCTGAGGGCGGGGGGGCCCCCCCACGCCCGCCGAGCTCGCCCCCGAGCCACCAAACTCATCCCGAATCCATTAAACCCGCCCCGAAGCCATCAAAGCCACCCCAAATCCATTCAAGCCGCCCAAAAGCCACCAAACTCGCCCCCCCCCCACCCCGAAGCCACCAAACCCGCCCCGAAGCCATTAAACCCGCCCCGAAGCCATTAAACCCGCCCCAAAAGCCACCGAACTCGCCCCCCCCCACCCCGAAGCCACTAAACTCGCCCCCGAAGCCATTAAACCCGCCCCAAAGCCATTCAAGCCGCCCCAAAAGCCACCGAACCCGCCCCCCCCGAAGCCACTAAACTCGCCCCGAACCCGCCGAGCTCGCCCCGAAGCCACTAAACTCGCCCCGAATCCATTAAACCCCCCCCCGAAGCCATTCAAGCCGCCCCAAAAAGCCAGCGAACTCGCCCCCCCCCCGAAGCCACTAAACTCGCCCCAAACCTGCCGAGCTCGCCCCAAAAGCCGCCCCCAAACCCGCCCCCGAAGCCGCCAAACTCGCCCCAAACCCACTAAACTCGCCCCAAACCCATTAAACTCGCCCCAAACCCACTAAACTCGCCCCAAAACCCATTAAACTCGCCCCCAAATCCACTAAACTCGCCCCCAACTCGCCCCCCGACCCCGCTCCCCCGCACGCGGCCGACCCGAACCTTCGCCGCGCCCCGGGGTGAGCCCGCTGCGCCCGTCCGCTGGCGCGGGGGCCCCAAAAACAGGGTGACGCCCCCTTCCCCCCCCTTCGCCCCTCCTTATGGGTGCCCTGCTGCGGTGCACCCCGAAATCAGGGTCGCCCCCCTCCTCCCCCTTGCATGGGTGCCCTGGCGATGTGCACCCCAAAACCGGGGTGACCCCCCCCGCGTGGGTGCCCTGACCCTGTGGTGCACCCCAAAACCAGGGTGACCCCCCCTTCCATGGGTGCCCTGGCGATGTGCACCCCAAAACCAGGGTGACCCCCCCCTTGCATGGGTGCCCTGGCGATGTGCACCCCAAAACCAGGATGACCCCCCCCCCGTGTGGGTGCCCTGGCGATGTGCACCCCAAAACCAGGGCGACCCCCCCCCGTGTGGGTGCCCTGACCCTGCGGTGCACCCCAAGGTCAAGGTGACCCCCCCTTTCCCAGGGGTGGGTGCCCTGGCCCCGTGCCGCACCCCAACCCTGGGTGCCCCCCCGTTCCTTTAGGGGTACCCCAACCCCGTGCTGCACCCCAAAACCAGCCCCCCCCCCCGCATGGGTACCCCAGCCTCGTGCTGCCCCCCCAGCCCAGGGTCCCCCCCCCCTTGCATGGGTGCCCCAGCCCTGTGCCGCACCCCAAAACCAGGGTGGCCCCTTGCAGGGCCCCCTCCCCCCGCAATAAGCCCCCCCCCGCACGGCACAGCGACGCCCGGGCAGATTTTGGGGGTACCCCGGCACCCCTCACCCGCTGCAGTACCTCTGCCCCGGGTACCCCCCCCGTCCTGGCAGGGGGGACCCCCACCCTGGGGACCCCCACCCTGGGGACCCTCCCCGCATGGCTACCCCGACCCTGGGTACCCCAACCTTGCAGGGGGACCCCGATTCCGGGTACCCCTCCCTTCCACGGGTACCCCCCCCCCGGGGACCCCCAACCCGGGGACCCCCGCCCGGGGACCCCCACCCTTAGCAGGGCACCCCCAAACCGGGGTGTCCCCCCCCGGGGACCCCGACCCTTGCAGGGCACCCCAAACCCGGGGACCCCCCCCGGGGACCCCCACCCTTAGCAGGGCACCCCCAAACCGGGGTGTCCCCCCCCGGGGACCCCGACCCTTGCAGGGCACCCCCAAACCCGGGGACCCCCCCGGGGACCCCCACCCTTAGCAGGGCACCCCCAAACCGGGGTGTCCCCCCCCGGGGACCCCCACCCTTGCAGGGCACCCCCAAACCGGGGTGTCCCCCCCGGGGACCCCCACCCTTAGCAGGGCACCCCCAAACCGGGGTGTCCCCCCCCGGGGATCCCCAGTCTGCGCACGGGTACCCCCCCCAAGGGCACCCGGGGGTCTCCCCCCTCCCCCCCGGGTGCCCCCCCCTCCCCGGGGGGGCTCCCCCTAACCCCACCCCTCCCCCCAGAGGGGCTTCCCCCGCACCCCCCACCCCGGGGACCCCCCTCCCCCCACCCGGGGGTCCCCCCGAGGGGCTGCCCCCCCCCTCCCCCCCGTTGGGGGGGGGGCTCCCCTCCCCGAGAGCACAACCCGGCCCCGCCGGGCCCCTCCCCCCACACCCCCCCCAGGACTTTGGAGCGGCCCCCCCGGGACCCCTCCCCCCGCCCCCTCCCCCCCCCCCCCCCAACGATGCCAAAGTCTTGTCACTTTTGGGAGGGACTGAAGTGGGGGAGGGGAAGGGGGGGGTGGGGAGGGTCCCCCAGCCGCCCCCCCCCTCCCCTCCCCCTCCCCCAATCCGGGGGGGGGGGGCGGGGGGGGGGGAATCTGCATGCAGAGAAACAACCGGACGGATGAAAAAGGAAAAAGGAAAAAAAAAAAAGCAAGAAACGAAAAACAAAAGAAAACAAAAACAAACAAAAAAACATAAAAAAAAAAACCACAAAAAAACAAAAAAAAAAACAACAAAAAAAAAAAAACCACAAAAAAGCAAAAAACCCACAAAAAAAGCCGCAGCCCCGCCCCCCCCCCGTATTTTAATCTATGCCAATTCCGTGACGCTGTCGGAGCCGCAGGACCCCTCCCTGGCGCTGCCAAACCCGCGGCCGGGGGCTCCGCGCGCCCCCCGACCCCACAGCAATAATCGCGCCGCGCGCCGGCCTCCGGGAATCAGGGACGGGTTAGCCCGACGCTCTCAATAATCGCGACGAATATCAGGGATGACGCCGGAGTAGCGCTAGGCCCCCCCCTCCCCCACCCCACACCCCCCCCCGCCCCTCCCCCACCCCGGGACGCCCCCCGCCCCGCGCGCGCCGAGGCCGCTGCACGCACGCCACGGTCGTTGCACAAGTGCTGAGGTCGTTGCATGCGCACCGAGGTCGTTGCACGTGTGCCGAGGCCGTTGCACACACGCCACGGTTGTTGCACACGTGCTGAGGTCATTGCACGCGCGCCACGGTCGTTGCACACGTGCTGAGGTCGGTGCACGCATGCTGAGGTCGTTGCACATGTGCACCAAGGCCGTTGCATGCGCACCAAGGTCGTTGCACGTGTGCTGAGGCCGTTGCACACGTGCCGAGGTCGTTGCACGCGCGCCACGGTCGTTGCACACGTGCTGAGGACGGTGCACGCATGCTGAGGTCGTTGCACACGTGCCGAGGTCGTTGCATGCGCACCAAGGTCGTTGCACGTGTGCTGAGGCCGTTGCACGTGTGCCAAGGCCGGTGCACGCGCGCCACGGTCGTTGCACACATGCTGAGGTCGTTGCACACATGCTGAGGTCGTTGCACGTGCACCAAGGTCGTTGCATGCGCACCAAGGTCGTTGCACGTGTGCCAAGGCCGTTGCACACGTGCCACGGTTGTTGCACACGTGCTGAGGTCATTGCACGTGCACCAAGGTCATTGCATGCGCACCAAGGTCATTGCATGCGCACCACGGTTGTTGCACGTGTGCTGAGGCCATTGCACGTGTGCCGAGGTCGTTGCACGCGCGCCACGGTCGTTGCACACGTGCTGAGGTCAGTGCACGTGCACCAAGGCCGTTGCATGCGCACCAAGGTCGTTGCACGTGTGCCGAGGCCGGTGCACACGTGCCGAGGTCGTTGCACGCGCGCCACGGTCGTTGCACACGTGCTGAGGACGGTGCACGCATGCTGAGGTCGTTGCACACGTGCCGAGGTCGTTGCATGCGCACCAAGGTCGTTGCACGTGTGCCAAGGCCGGTGCACGTGCGCCACGGTCGTTGCACACGTACTGAGGTTGTTGCACGTGCACCAAGGTCGTTGCACGTGTGCCAAGGCCGTTGCACACACGGCACGGTCGTTGCACATGTGCTGAGGTCGTTGCATGCGCGCCACAGTCATTGCACACGTGCTGAGGTCGGTGCACACATGCTGAGGTCATTGCACGTGCACCAAGGTCGTTGCATGCGCACCAAGGTCGTTGCACGTGTGCCGCGGTCGTTGCACACACGCCATGGTCGTTGCACACGTGCTGAAGTCGTTGCACGTGCACCAAGGTCATTGCATGCGCACCAAGGTCGTTGCATGCGCAGCACGGTTCTTGCACGTGTGCTGAGGCCATTGCACGTGTGCCGAGGTCGTTGCACGCGCGCCACGGTCGTTGCACACGTGCTGAGGTCAGTGCACGTGCACCAAGGTCGTTGCATGCGCACCAAGGTCGTTGCACACGTGCCGAGGCTGTTGCACGTGTGCTGAGGTCGTTGCACGCGCGCCACGGTCGTTGCATGTGTACCACGGTCGTTGCACACGCACCAAGGTCATTGCACACACACCACAGTCGTTGCACACGTGCTGAGGTCAGTGCATGCACGCCACGGTTGTTGCACGTGTGCCGAGGCCGTTGCACATGTGCTGAGGTCATTGCATGCACGCCACGGTCATTGCACGTGTGCTGAGGTCATTGCATGCACACCACAGTCGTTGCACGTGCGCCGAGGCCGTTGCACGTGTGCTGAGGTCATTGCATGCACGCCACGGTCGTTGCACGTGCGCCGAGGCCGTTGCACGTGTGCTGAGGTCATTGCATGCACGCCACGGTCGGTGCACGTGTGCCAAGGTCATAGCACGCGTGCCGAGGTCGTTGCACACGCACCAAGGTCGTTGCACACACGCCATGGTCACTGCCCACGTGCTGAGGTCGGTGCACACGTGCTGAGGTTGTTGCACGTGTGCCGAGGTTGTTGCATGCGCACCACGGTCATTGCACACACACCACAGTCGTTGCACGTGCACCAAGGTCGGTGCACGCACGCCGAGGCCGTTGCACGTGTGCTGAGGTCGTTGCACGCGTGCTGAGGTTGTTGGACACGCACCAAAAGGTTGTTGCACACGTGCTGAGGTCGGTGCATGCACGACAAGGTCATTGCACGTGTGCTGAGGTCGGTGCACGCACGCCGCGGTTGTTGCACGCACCCCGAGGTCGTTGCACACACACCAAGGTCATTGCACGTGCGCTGAGGTTGTTGCACACATGCCACGGTTGTTGCACACGTGCTGAGGTCGTTGCACACGTGCTGAGGTTGTTGCATGCACGCCGAGGTCGTTGCACGTGTGCTGAGGTCCTTGCACGCGCGCTGAGGTCGTTGCGCGCACGCCGAACGCGTCGCTGCGTGCCCTGCAGCACGCCGCGTGTGCGAGACGCCTGCCCACGCTTCCCCGCCGTGCGCGCGCAGCGCACGCGCGGCCCAGGCGCGTGCATTGCACGCACCGTGCACGCCGTGGGCTGCTAGGCGCCGCGCACGCTGCAAACGGTGCACGCATTGCACACGCCACACACACCGCGCGCTCTGGGTGCCGTGCATGCTGCAAACGTTGCACGCACCGCTGCATTGCACACACTGTGCGCTGCTAGGTGCCGTGCATGCTGCAGACGTTGCGTGCGCCGCTGCATTGCACACACCACGCGCTGCGGGCGCCGTGCAAATGCTGCAGACGTTGCATGCGCCGCTGCATTGCATGCCCTGTGTGCTGCGGGCGCCGTGCAAACACTGCAAATGTTGTGTGTGCCGCTGCATTGCACACACCGCGTGCTGCGGGTGCCGTGCAAACGCTGCAAACGTTGCATGCACCGCTGCATTGCACACACCACGCGCTGCGGGTGCCGTGCAAATGCTGCAAACGTTGCACGCACCGCTGCATTGCACACACTGTGCGCTGCTAGGTGCCGTGCATGCTGCAGACGTTGCATGCACCGCTGCATTGCACACACCGCGTGCTGCGGGCGCCGTGCAAATGCTGCAGACGTTGCATGCACCGCTGCATTGCACACACCGCGTGCTGCGGGCGCCGTGCAAATGCTGCAGACGTTGCGTGCGCCGCTGCATTGCACACACCGCGTGCTGCGGGCGCCGTGCAAATGCTGCAAACGTTGCATGCGCTGCTGCATTGCACACACTGTGTGCTGCGGGTGCCGTGCAAACGTTGCAAACGTTGCATGCACCGCTGCATTGCACACACCGCGTGCTGCGGGTGCCGTGCAAACGCTGCAGACGTTGCATGCGCCGCTGCATCGCGCGCCCCGGGTACCGCGCGCGCCGCCCCCCCTTTGCCCCCCCCCCCCCCAGCGCCCCCTTCGCCCCCCCCCGGCCCGTGGGACCCCCCCCCCGCGGCGGGCCGGTCTCGCGGCGGGACCCCGCAGCCGGCCGGGGCGGGGGCGGCGGCGCGGGGGTGTCCCCCCCCCCCCCCCCGACCCCCCCCGCCCCCCCCCGACCCCCCCCCGATTCAGGGAGCAGCAGCAGCTTCGAGCGCTTCGTGCCCGGGGCCGGCGCGGGGACACGCGTGGGGCGCCCGCGAGTTTTTTCCGAGCCGTGACGAAGCCGCCGCCTCCGGGCGGGGCCTCGGGGGGGTCCCACGGGGGGGGGGGGGGGGGCACGAAGCGACCCCCACCCCCCCCCCCCGCGAGAACCGAGCCCCGAGCGGCGCCGCCGGAGCCGGCGGCGGAGGAGAAGCACAACGAGGCGGCGGCGGCTCCGCACCTCGCCGGGCAGAGGGAGGGGGGAGGGGGGGGGAGGGGAGGGGGGGAGGGGGGGGAGGGGAAAAAAGGGAAAAAAAAAAAAAAAAAAAAAAAAAAAAAAAAAAAAAAAGATCTAAACCCGCTCCCGGGCTGCGCCTCTCCCTCCGCGCCGCCCCCCCCGGCCGGCCCCACCCGCGGGACCCCCGCCCCACGGAGCCACGGGATCCCCCGCCCCACGGAGCCACAGCCCCCCCCCGCCCCACGGAGCCCGCGGGATCCCCCGCCCCACGGAGCCACAGCCCCCCCCCGCCCCACCCGCGGGACCCCCGCCCCACGGAGTCCACGGGATCCCCCGCCCCACGGAGCCACAGCCCCCCCCCGCCCCACCCGCGGGACCCCCGCCCCACCGAGCCCACGGGATCCCCCGCCCCACGGAGCCACAGCCCCCCCCCGCCCCACCGAGCCCACGGGATCCCCCGCCCCACGGAGCCACAGCCCCACGGAGCCCACGGAGCCCACGGGATCCCCGCCTCATGGATCCACAGCCCCCCCCCGCCCCACGGAGCCACAGCCCCCCCCCGCCCCACGGAGCCCACGGGATCCCCCGCCCCACGGACCCACAGCCCCACAGATCACACAGGATCCCCCGCCCCATGGATCCACAGCCCCCCCGGCCTCACAGATCCCACGGGATCCCCCACCCCATGGGAACCTCTGCCCCACGGTGCCCCCCACCCCACAGGACATCCTGCCCCATTGATCTCCCACCCTATGGGACACCCCCTGCCCCATGGATCCCCCCCTCCCCCCACACAGGGCCCCTGGGCCCCCCATGTACCCGGGGGAGATGGGTGGGAGGCGTGGGGGTGCTGGGTGCTGGGTCAGGGTGCGTGGGGCTGGGTGCTGTGGGGTGCTGTGGGGTGCTGTGGGGCTGGGTGCTGTGGGGCGCAGTGGGGCGCAGTGGGGCGCTGGGTCAGGGTGCAGGGCCGGGGGGGATGGGAAGGGCCCCCCCATGGGTGCAGCCGTGGGGACGGGTGGGGACATGGGGATGAGGACAAGGAGCTGAGGATGAGGAGGGTGATGAGGACCAGAGGATGAAGACCTGAGGATGAGGATGAGGTGAGGATGAGGAGCAGAGGACAGGGAGCCACGGATGAGGACAAAGAGCTGAGGAGGAGGAGGAGGCCCAGAGGATGAAGGCCTGAGGATGAGGAGGGGGCCCAGAGGACGGGGAGCAGCAGGTGAGGCTGGCAGGGAAGGACAAGGATGGGAGGGTGAGGGCTGGGGCGGGGGGGCTGGGGTGTGGGGCTGGGGTGTGGGGCCAGGATGGGGGGCCAGAGGGCAAGGTTGGGGTGCACGGTGTGGGGCACACGATGTGGGGTGCACGGTGTGGGGCGCAGGGTGTGGGGCACAGGATGTGGGGTGCACGATGTGGGGCACAGGATGTGGGGTGCAGGATGTGGGGCACATGATGTGGGGCGCAGGGTGTGGGGTGCAGGATATGGGGCGCAGGATGTGGGGCACAGGGTGTGGGGCGCAGGATGTGGGGCGCAGGATGTGGGGTGCAGGATGTGGGGCACATGGTGTGGGGCGCAGGGTGTGGGGCGCAGGATATGGGGCGCAGAGTGTGGGGCGCAGAGTGTGGGGCGCAGGGTGTGGGGTGCACGATGTGGGGCGCAGAGTGTGGGGCGCAGGGTGTGGGGCGCAGGTGTGGGGCGCAGGGTGTGGGGCTGTATTACCTCCGTACCGGTGCAGCCCTCGCCCCACACCCCGTGTCCCCTGGGAGAGCCGTGGGGCACGTGCGCCAGGCCCAGCCCGGCCCCACGGCCGGTCCCACGGCCAGCCCCACAGAGCGTCCTCGCCATGGGGCGCCCCACACCACGGGCAGGGGGTCCCCCCGGCCCGGCCCCCCGTCACGGCCGCGCCGCCCCAGGAATAGCGCAGGACCTTGCCCCCGCTGCCCCCGCGTATTTTTAGCCCCGGCGTTGGCGCCACGCGCGGGACGGGGGGGCGACCCCCCCAAACCCCCCCGGCCCTGCTGTGGGGCTGCCCCATAGCGGGGCTGGGGGCACCGGTGTCCCTGTGGGGTGCTGGGGTCAGGGTGTGTGGGGCTGGGGGCTGTAGGGTGGTGTGGGGTGCTGTGGGTGTGCTGTGGGGCTGGGTGCTGTGGGGCTGTGGGGTGCTGGGCCAGGGTGTGTGGGGCTGGGTGCTGTGGGGTGCTGTGGGTGTGCTGTGGGGCTGGGTGCTGTGGGGCTGTGGGGTGCTGGGCCAGGGTGTGTGGGGCTGGGTGCTGTGGGTGTGCTGTGGGGCTGGGTGCTGTGGGGCTGTGGGGTGCTGGGCCAGGGCGTGTGGGGCTGGGTGCTGTGGGTGTGCTGTGGGGCTGGGTGCTATGGGGCTGTGGGGTGCTGGGCCAGGGCGTGTGGGGCTGGGTGCTGTGGGTGTGCTGTGGGGCTGGGTGCTATGGGGCTGTGGGGTGCTGGGCCAGGGCGTGTGGGGCTGGGTGCTGTGGGGCTGGGTGCTGTTGTGGTGCTGGTCAGGATGTGTGGGGCTGGGTGCTGTGGGTCTGGGTGCTGTGGGATGCTGGTCAGGATGTGTGGGGCCTGGTGCTGTGGGGCTGGGTGCTGTGGGTGTGCTGTGGGGCCAGGTGCTGTGGGTCTGGGTGCTGTGGGTCTGGGTGCTGTGGGGTGCTGGTCAGGATGTGTGGGGCCGGGTGCTGTGGGTGTGCTGTGGGGCGCTGGTCAGGATGTGTGGGGCTGGGTGCTGTGGGTCTGGATGCTGTGGGATGCTGGTCAGGATGTGTGGGGCCAGGTGCTGTGGGGTGCTGTGGGGCTGGGTGCTGTGTGGGGTGCTGTGGGGCTGGGTGCTGTGGGTGTGCTGTGGGGCTGGGTGCTGTGTGGGGTGCTGTGGGGCTGGGTGCTGTGTGGGGTGCTGTGGGGCTGGGTGCTGTGGGGTGCTGGTCAGGATGTGTGGGGCCGGGTGCTGTGGGGCTGGGTGCTGTGGGGCCGGGTGCTGTGTGGGGTGCTGTGGGGCTGGGTGCTGTGGGGCGCCGTGGGGTGCTGGCTCAGGGAGTGACCCCACCGCCAAGCGGGGGGCGCTCGGCGGGTCCCCCCCCGCCCGGGGCTCCGCGGGCCCCCCAAGTCCCGGGGGGCGGCCGCGCCGCGTCGGGGCGACCTTGGCCTTGGGGATATAAGGGGGAGCGGCGGCGGCGGCGGCGGCCGGACCCACGGAGCCATGCGGGCGCGGGGCTGGCTGTGGGGCCGGGGGGGGCGGCGGGCGCTGAGCTCGGGGGGCGCCGGGGGGGCCGGGGGGGCCGGGGGGGCCGTGCGGCCCTACGAGGCCATTCCCCGCGCCGGCCGCAACCGCTGGCTCGACCTGTACCGCGTCTGGCGCGGCGGCGGCCTCCAGGACCTCCACCGCCACATGGAGGGCAGCTTCCGGCGCCTCGGACCCATCTACAGGTGGGTCCCGTCCCGGGGGGCCCGGAGCCCCCCAGGGTGGCAGCACCCCATTGGGTGGGTGGTCCCAGTTGACCCCATCCTATCCCAGAGGGTCCCAGTTGACCCCGTCCCATCCCAAGGGGTCCCAGTTCCCCCCAGGGTGGCAGCACCCAATTGGGTGGGTGGTCCCAGTTGACCCAGTCCCATCCCAAGAGGTCCCAGTTCCCCCCAGGGTGGCAGCAACAGTTGGGTGGGTGGTCCCACTTGACCCCGTCCCATCCTGGGTGGTCCCAGTTGACCCCATCCTGTCCCAGAGGGTCCCAGTTGAGCCGGTCCCATCCCATGGGGTCCCAGAGCCCCCCAGGGCAGCAGGACCCAGTTGGGTGGGTGGTCCCAGTTGACCCCGTCCCATCCTGGGTGGTCCCAGTTGACCCCATCCCATCCCAAGGGGTCCCAGTTGACCCCATCCCATCCCAAGAGGTCCCAGTTCCCCCCATGGTGGCAGCACCCAATTGGGTGGGTGGTCCCAGTTGACCCCGTCCCATCCCAAGGGGTCCCAGTTCCTCCCAGGGTGGCAGCACCCAATTGGGTGGGTGGTCCCAGTTGACCCCGTCCCATCCCATGGGGTCCCAGAGCCCCCCAGGGCAGTAGCACCCAGTTGGGTGGGTGGTCCCAGTTGACCCTGTCCCATCCTGGGTGGTCCCAGTTGACCCAGTCCCATCCCACGGGGTCCCAGTTCCCCCCCAGGGTGGCAGCACCCAGTTGGGTGGGTGGTCCCAGTTGACCCTGTCCCATCCTGGGTGGTCCCAGTTGACCCCGTCCCATCCCAAGGGGTCCCAGTTGACCCGGTCCTATCCCAAGAGGTCCCAGTTCCCCCCAGGGTGGCAGCACCCAATTGGGTGGGTGGTCCCAGTTGACCCCGTCCCATCCCAAGGGGTCCCAGTTGACCCAGTCCCATCCCACGGGGTCCCAGTTCCCCCCCAGGGCGGCAGCACCCAGTTGGGTGGGTGGTCCCAGTTGACCCTGTCCCATCCTGGGTGGTCCCAGTTGACCCCGTCCCATCCCAAGGGGTCCCAGTTCCTCCCAGGGTGGCAGCACCCAATTGGGTGGGTGGTCCCAGTTGAGCCGGTCCCATCCCATGGGGTCCCAGAGCCCCCCAGGGCAGTAGCACCCAGTTGGGTGGGTGGTCCCAGTTGACCCCGTCCCATCCTGGGTGGTCCCAGTTGACCCCGTCCCATCCCAAGGGGTCCCAGTTGACCCGGTCCCATCCCAAGAGGTCCCAGTTCCCCCCCAGGGTGGCAGCACCCAGTTGGGTGGGTGGTCCCAGTTGACCCCATCCCATCCCAAGGGGTCCCAGTTGACCCAGTCCCATCCCACGGGGTCCCAGTTCCCCCCCAGGGCGGCAGCACCCAGTTGGGTGGGTGGTCCCAGTTGACCCTGTCCCATCCTGGGTGGTCCCAGTTGACCCCGTCCCATCCCAAGGGGTCCCAGTCGACCTGGACCCATCCCAAGGGGTCCCAGTTGAGCCGGTCCCGTCCCAGAGGGTCCCAGTTGAGCCGGTCCCGTCCCAGGGGGTCCCAGTTGAGCCGGCCCCGGCGCGGGGGCCCGGCGCGCCGTGGCGGGACCCGCCGGGCGGGCCGGGGGTGACGCGGGTGCCGGGGCAGGGAGCGGGTGGGCGCCTACGACTGCGTGAACCTGCTGCTCCCGCGGGACGCGGCCCAGCTCTTCCGCGCCGAGGGGCTCTTCCCGCGGCGGATGGGCATCGAGGCCTGGAGCGCCCACCGCCGCCTGCGCAACCACCAGCGCGGGCTCTTCCTGCTGTAAGGGCGGCGGCCGGGGGGCAACGGGGGGCAACGGGGGGCAACGGGGGGCTGGGGGGGGCACCGGGGGGCGGGGGGCAACGGGGGGCTGGGGGGCGCTGTTGGGCTGGGGGGTGATGGGGGGCTGGGGGGTGCTGGGGGGCGGGCGGGCACCAGGGGGCTGGGGGGCACCGTTGGGCTGGAGGGTGCTGTGGGGCGCTGGGGGGCTGGGGGGCACCATTGGGCTGGGGGGTGCTGTGGGGCTGTGGGGCGCTGGGGGGCTGGGGGCACCGTTGGGCTGGGGGGCACCATTGGGCTGTGGGGTGCTGTGGGGCTGTGGGGCGCTGTGGGGCTGGGGGGCACCGTTGGGCTGCGGGGCACTGTGGGGCTGTGGGGTGCTGTGGGGCTGGGGGCACCGTTGGGCTGGGGGGCACCATTGGGCTGGGGGGTGCTGTGGGGCTGTGGGGCGCTGTGGGGCTGGGGGCACCATTGGGCTGGGTGGTGCTGTGGGGCTGGGGGGTGCTGTGGGGCTGTGGGGCTGGGGGGCACCGTTGGGCTGGGGGGCACCATTGGGCTGGGGGGTGTTGTGGGGCTGTGGGGCGCTGTGGGGCTGGGGGCACTGTTGGGCTGGGGGGCACCATTGGGCTGGGGGGTGCTGTGGGGCTGTGGGGCGCTGTGGGGCTGGGGGCACCGTTGGGCTGGGGGGCACCATTGGGCTGGGGGGTGCTGTGGGGCTGTGGGGCGCTGTGGGGCTGGGGGACACCGTGGGGCTGGGGTCACTGTGGGGACACCATGGGGCTGGGCTGGGAGCACCGTGGGGCTGGGGGGCACTGTGGGGCTGGGGACACCATGCGGTGGGGAGTGAGTGGAGTGGGGGACAGAGCCGTGGGGCAGAGCCGTGGGGCAGGTGATGGGCAGAGACAGGAGGCACCTGGGGGGCACCTGGGGACCCCCGGGATGTGCCACGGCCTTGGAACAGGGCAGGGTGGGGCAGGGCAGGGTGGGGCAGGGAAGGGTGGGGCAGGGTGGGGCGGGGCAGGGCAGGCAGGGTGGGGCAGGTCAGGTCAGGGCGGGGCAGGGCAGGGCAGGGCGGGGCAGGGCGGGTCAGGGCGGGGCAGGGCAGGGCGGGTCAGGGCGGGGCAGGGTGGGTCAGGGCGGGGCAGGGCAGGGCAGGTCTGGGCAGGGCAGGTCAGGTCAGGGCAGGCAGGGTGGGGCAGGGTGGGCAGGGCGGGTGGGGCAGTGTGGGGCAGGGCGGGGCAGGGCGGGGCAGGTCAGGGCAGGGCAGGGCGGGGCAGAGCAGGGCAGGGCGGGGCAGGTCAGGGCAGGGCAGGGCGGGGCAGGGCAGGGCAGGGTGGGGCAGAGCAGGGCAGGGCGGGGCAGGGCGGGGCAGGTCAGGGCAGGGCAGGGCAGGCAGGGCGGGGCAGGGCGGGGCAGAGCAGGGCAGGGTGGGGCAGGTCAGGTCAGGGCGGGGCAGGTCAGGTCAGGTCAGGGCGGGGCAGGGCAGGGCGGGGCAGGGCAGGGCTGGGCAGGGCGGGGCAGGGCAGGGCGGGGCAGGGCAGGTCAGGGCGGGGCAGGGCAGGGCGGGGCAGGGCAGGGCAGGGCGGGGCAGGGCAGGGCAGGCAGGGTGGGGCAGGTCAGGGCGGGTCAGGGCGGGTCAGGGCGGGTCAGGGCGGGGCAGGGCGGGGCGGGGCAGGGCGGGGCAGGGCGGGTCAGGGTGGGTCAGGGCGGGGCAGGGTGGGGCAGGGCGGGGCGGGGCGGGGCAGGGCGGGGCAGGGCGGGGCGGGGCAGGGCGGGGCAGAGCGGGGCAGGGCAGGTCAGGGCAGGGCGGGTCAGGGCGGGTCAGGGCGGGTCAGGGCGGGGCAGGGCAGGGCAGGGCGGGTCAGGGCGGGTCAGGGCGGGGCAGGGCAGGGCGGGTCAGGGCGGGGCAGGGTGGGTCAGGGCGGGTCAGGGCGGGGCAGGGCAGGTCAGGGCAGGTCAGGGCGGGTCAGGGCAGGGCGGGTCAGGGCGGGGCAGGGCGGGTCAGGGCGGGTCAGGGCAGGGCAGGGCAGGGCGGGGCAGGGCGGGTCAGGGCGGGGCAGGGCGGAGCCCTGACGCGGCGCGGGCAGGAACGGGCCGGCGTGGCGGGCGGAGCGGCTGGCGCTGAACCCCGCCGTGCTGAGCCCCGCCGGCGCCAGCAAGTTCGTGCCGCTCCTCGACGCCGTCGCCGGGGACTTCGCGGCCGCCATGAGGCTCCGCGTGGGCGCCAGCCCCGGGCGCGCCCTCACCCTCGACCTCCACCCCCTCCTCTTCCGCTTCACCCTCGAGGGTGCGGGGGGGGGCCCGGCCCCGGCGGGACCCCGGGGGACGGGGGGACGCGCCACAGCGGGGACCCCCAGCAGGACCCCCGCCCCGGACCCCAAGGGGTGGGGGGGACACCATGCAGGGGGGACCCCCACCCAGGACCCCCGCCCGGGACCCCCACCCCAGACCCCCACCCCAGACCCCCACCCCGGACCCCCACCCCGGACCCCCACCCCGGACCCTGACCCAGGACCCCAAGGGGGTGGGGGGGACACCATGCAGGGGGGACCCCCACCCAGGACCCCCACCCGGGACCCCACCCAGGACCCCAACCCGGGACCCCAAGGGGTGGGGGGACACGAGACAGTGGGGACCCCCACCCAGGACCCCCACCCAGGACCCCCACCCAGGACCCCAACCCCAGACCCCCAGCCCGGACCCCGACCCAGGACCCCCACCACGGACCCCCACCCCAGACCCTGACCCAGGACCCCAAGGGGGTGGGGGGACACAAGACAGTGGGGACACCCACCCGAGACCCCCACCCGAGACCCCCACCCAGGACCCCCACCCAGGACCCCAACCCAGGACCCCAAGGGGTGGGGGGACACGATAGCAGTGGGGACCCCCACCCGAGACCCCCACCCAGGACCCCCACCCCGGACCCTGACCCAGGACCCCAAGGGGTGGGGGGACATGATGCAGTGGGGACCCCCACCCAGGACTCCCACCCAGGACCCCCACCGGGACCCCCCACCCCAGACCCCCACCCAGGACCCCCCACCAGGACCCCCACCCAGGACCCCAACCCCAGACCCCCAGCCCGGACCCCGACCCAGGACCCCCACCCCGGACCCCCACCCCGGACCCTGACCCAGGACCCCAAGGGGTGGGGGGACACAAGACAGTGGGGACCCCCACCCGAGACCCCCACCCAGGACCCCCACCCAGGACCCCCGCCCAGGACCCCAAGGGGTGGGGGGACACCATGCAGTGGGACCCCCACCCCAGACCCCTCCCGGCACCCCCACCCAGGACCCCAACCCAGGACCCCAAGGGGTGGGGGGACACGATGCAGGGGGAACCCCCACCCCGGACCCCACCCAGAACCCCCACCCCAGACCCCAACCCAGGACCCCCACCCGGACCCCCACCCCGGACCCCCACCCAGGACCCCGACCCCGGACCCCCACCCCGGGACCCCCACCCCGGACCCCCACCCAGGACCCCCACCCCCAGACCCCCACCCGGGACCCCCACCCAGGACCCCGACCCAGGACCCCCACCCCGGACCCCCACCCCGGACCCCCACCCAGGACCCCGACCCCGGACCCCCACCGGGACCCCCACCCCGGACCCCCACCCAGGACCCCCACCCCAGACCCCCACCCGGGACCCCCACCCAGGACCCCGACCCAGGACCCCCACCCCGGACCCCCACCCAGGACCCCCACCCCGGACCCCCACCCCGGACCCCCCACCCGGGACCCCAAGGGATGGGTGGGGGGACTCGGCCGGGGGGGGGCAGTGCATCCCCAAGACCCCACAAAGGGGGTGAGGGTGGGGACCCCCACCCAGGAGCCCGGGGGACAGAGTGGGGGGGGCCCATGGGAAGGGGTGGGGGGTGGGGATAGCGGGACCCCCACCCGGCACCCTGGGGGGGGACAACAATGACGCGGTGGGGAGCCCCCCCACGCGGGGCCCCAGGGGACGGGGTGGGGGGACGGCGGGACCCCAGGGCCCCCAGGGCCGGGCCGGGGGGGGGGGTGACAAGTGGCCCCCCCCGGGGCCGGGGTGCTGAGCGGCCCCCCCCGGTGCAGCCAGCAGCTACGCGCTGTACGGGGAGCGGCTGGGGCTGCTGGGGGGGGGCGGCGGCGGGGGGGCGCAGCGCTTCATCGCCGCCGTGGAGACGATGCTGGCGACCACCGTCCCGCTGCTGTTCCTGCGCCCCCCCGCGCTGCGCTGCCTCCACCCCCTCCTCTGGCGGGACCACCTCCGCGCCTGGGACACCATCTTCCAGCACGGTGCGTGCGGGGGGGCGCCCGCAGGGGCCCCCACCCCAGGGACCCCACCCCAGGACCCCCCCATCCCACTGCGGGACCCCGCCACCCTGTGGATACCCCACCCCAGGGACCCCCACCCCAGGGACCCCCACCCAGGGACCCCACCCAGGGACCCCCCATCCCACTGCGGGACCCCCCACCCTGTGGGATACCCCACCCCAGGGACCCCCACCCAGGGACCCCCCCATCCCAGAGACCCCCCCCACCCCAGGGACCCCCACCCTGTGGGATACCCCCACCCCAGGGACCCCCACCACAGGGACCCCCACCCCAGGGACCCCCCCATCCCACTGCGGGACCCCCACCCTGTGGGATACCCCACCCCAGGGACCCCCACCCCAGGGACCCCACCCCAGGGACCCCCCCCATCCCACTGCGGGACCCCCACCCTGTGGGATACCCCACCCCAGGGACCCCCACCCCAGGGACCCCAGAAACCCCCACCCCAGGGACCCCCCCCCAGGGACCCCCCCATCCCAGGGACCCCCACCCTGTGAAACCCCCACCCCGGGGACCCCACCCCAGGGACCCCCCCATCCCACTGCGGGACCCCCACCCTGTGGGATACCCCACCCCAGGGACCCCCCCCCCCAGGGACCCCCCCATCCCAGGGACCCCCACCCTGTGGAACCCCCACCCCAGGGACCCCCACCCCAGGGACCCCCCCATCCCACTGCGGGACCCCCACCCTGTGGGATACCCCACCCCAGGGACCCCACCCCAGGGACCCCCCCATCCCAGGGACCCCCCCATCCCACTGCGGGACCCCCACCCTGTGGGATACCCCACCCCAGGGACCCCCACCCCAGGGACCCCCCCATCCCAGAGACCCCCCCCCACCCCAGGGACCCCCACCCTGTGGGATACCCCACCCCAGGGACCCCACCCCAGGGACCCCCCCATCCCAGGGACCCCCACCCTGTGGAACCCCCACCCCAGGGACCCCCACCCCAGGGACCCCCCATCCCACTGCGGGACCCCCACCCTGTGGGATACCCCACCCCAGGGACCCCCCCCCCAGGGACCCCCCCACCCCAGGGACCCCCACCCCAGGGACCCCCACCCCAGGACCCCCACCCTGTGGGATACCCCACCCCAGGGACCCCCCACCCCTCCAGGGACCCCCACCCCAGGGACCCCCCCGTCCCACTGCGGGACCCCCACCCTGTGGGACCCCCACCCCAGGGACACTCCCCCACCCCAGGGACCCCCCACTGCAGGGATCCCCACCGCAGGGACCCCCCACCCGAGGGACCCCCCCCCGTGGGACCCCCCCCACCCAAAGGGACCCCCCCACTGCAGGGACCCCCCCACCGCAGGGACCCCCCCGAGGGACCCCCCCACCCCAGGGACCACCCCCAAACCTCAAGACCCCCCCCCGGGATCCCCAGGCTCGGTGGGTGCAGGGATGGGGGGGGCGGGGGGGCACAGGCCGGGTGCCCCCCACCCTGCGGGACCCCAACCATGCTGGGGGGGCTCCTGGGCTGCCCCCCCCCCCCGTGCGCCCCCAAGCACGGTGGCTGCGGGGGGGGGGGACGCCCGCAGCAGGACGTTGGGGGGGTGCTCAGGGGTCCCAGCACCCACGGGGGGGGGGTCCCGGGTGCCCCCCCCTTGCTGAGGGTTCCCCCCCCCCCCCCCGCAGCCGACGCCAGCATCCAGCGGCTGTACCGGGAGTTCTGCCGGGGGGGCGCGGGGGGGCCCGGGGGGGTCCTGGGGGAGCTGCTGCTGCGGGGGCGCCTCCCCCTCGCCTCCCTCCGCGCCAACCTCACCGAGTTCACGGCCGGCGGCGTGGACACCGTGCGTGGGGGGCCCGGGGGGGGGGCACGGACACGGGGGGGGGGCGGGGGGGGCCCGGGGGGGGGGGCCCCGGGGGGGGGGGCACGGACACGGGGGGGGCGTGGGGGGCCCGGGGGGGGGGCACGGACACGGGGGGGGGCGGGGGGGGCCCGGGGGGGGGGGGGACACGGACACGGGGGGGGCGGGGGGGGGGGGGACACGGACACGGGGGGGGCGGGGGGGGGGGCCCGGGGGGGTGTGGGGCTGGGGGGGACGGGACACGGACACGGGGGGGGTCGGGGTGGGGGTCCCGGGGGGGGGGTTAGTTTGGGGGGTCCCGGGGGGGTCAGTGGGGGGCCGGGGGGGGGGTCAGGGTGGGGAGGTCTCGGCAGGGTGTGGGGCCGGGGGGGGGGGGTGTCCCGGGTGGGGTCGGTTTGGGGGGTCCTGGGGGGGTCAGTGTGGGGGTCCCGGGGGGTCAGCGGGGGGGTGGCGGGGGGGTCAGTGGGGGGGTGCCGGGGGGTCAGCGGGGTGCCGGGGGGGTCAGCGGGGGGGTCCCGGGGGATCAGTGGGGTGCCGGGGGGGTCA
>JAVHSO010000229.1:0-149867 GCA_031468815.1 Morus bassanus
CTGAAGATGTTACTACCTGAACACCAGTTCAGCGGTAGATTACAAGTATTTCCCCATAGAAAGATGACAACGATTCAGTCCAGTACTTGAAGAGGAGACTATACAAAAACACTACGTAACATTGGCAAAAGCTATGAAAGCATCATCAAATGCTTGACAAACACCAGAGCACAAAAAACCAACAGCTGAAAAACTTCACTGTCATTGCAGCTACTGTACTACTGGATGGGGAAAAAAAGGAGGATAGTAACATATCTTACCTCTTGGCTCAAATAAGGCTTGAACGTCAATGTCATCTGGTAAGCCAACGAAACTGAGTTCATCCCAGAATTTGACAACCTGATCGTCAGAAGCAGTTTGGGTGCTTACACTCGTACATGATGCTATACTCGATCGAGATCTGTATCAGGGAGCAGAAAAACATGTGACACGTGAAAAGTAAGTGACCACATTCTTTGTTCAATTAGCTAGATACTTGTAAATGATCCAAAACTCAGGGAAAGTGAGTATAAATTCATATAAAATATGAATCAAAATGAACAAAAGTCTTTCTTCCTCAAACTTTAGCCCAACATTTTTCCCAATAACAAAGGTTTCAGTTAAAACTGCTATTCAATAGACAAAAAAAAAAGTGCTTGGTAAAATGCTCCTTTCCCCAGCCTGCTCTCTTCAATTCTTCAGGACACACATGCTTCTTTTTTTTAAATCCACTTTTGTTTGATATTAAAACTTGCCCAACCCTAGGAATGGAGAATTAGGTAACAGCAAACAGGCTGTGTCACTCTGGGGGAGAAAAGATGTCGAAGGAAGAAAAGAGAGTGGTGTAAGTGGTGAGCACCAGCTGCAGCTTTCATATGGCCCTTTCCTTGCAGTCTTAACAGCTGGTCCAGGGTCCAGCATTGACAGTATCCTCCAAGGAGGCTGCCACAGCCAGAGGTAAGGTGCCAAAATAAAATACAGCTGCTGTGGGGGAAGGTAGAAAAAAGACCAGGAGTGAAAAAGCTGCTTGGAAATAAGTATCTTTATCCAATGCCATCAAGATGTTTAAAACAAAAACAACAGGGGGACAGGAGGAAAGGAGTGTGGAGGAATTGAAAAATGCAGAGATATAATCATAGAATAGTTTGGGTTGGAAGGGACCTTTAGAGGTCATCTAGTCCAATCCCCCTGCAATGAGCAGGGACATCTTCAACTAGATCAGGTTGCTCAGAGCCCCGTCCAACCTGAGACCTTGAAAGTTTCCAGGGATGGGGCCTCCACAACCTCTCTGGGCAACCTGTGCCAGCGTTTCATCACCCTCATTGTAAAAAAATTTTTTCCTTACATCCAATCTAAATCTCCCCTCCTTTAGTTCAAAACCATTACCCCTTGTCCTGTCACAACAGCCCTTGCTAAAGAGACTGCCCCCATCCTTCCTATAGTCCCCCTTGAAGCACTGAAAGGCCGCAATAAGGTCTCCCCGCAGCCTTCTCTTCTCCAGGCTGAACAACCCCAGCTCTCTCAGCCTGTCCTCGTAGCAGAGCTGCTCCAGCCCTCGGATCGTTTTTGTGGCCTCCTCTGGACCCGCTCCAACCAGTCCATGTCCCTCCTCTGTTGAGACTATTATAAAGACTACTGTATTGTGCTTAACATGGGAGGATCTAGTTTATAACCTTATTAATTTGTTCCCCAAATTGTAATCTCAACAGAAAACAATTAATAAAGCTCAGATTACTCCATTAAAAAAAAAATTACTCCATTAAAAAAAAAGAAGTGATGATTCCTCCCCCTTTATTTCCTGCAGGCAAAAAACTGTCTTGGACATCTAAGGATGTGCATTAGGCTTACTGACAAAAGAGACCTGATCTCTGACACTTCAAGGGTTGGTAGGAAGGTGGTGCTCGCTTTTTTATTAAGGTTCTTTGAACTTCATTACTCTCCCCCATTAATAACTCAAATGTATGCATTTGCTGTTACTTCTGAGTTTCTAGAGTTGAGACAGCACAAAACCACCTCTCTTTCCTGACTGCTCTGCTGCTTATAACCTCTAAAAAAAAGACGCTGAAAAACAACCTATCTCCAATAAGCCAAGAGAAACAGTAAGCACTGGAATTTTAACCTGTGATAACTTTGCCTTCCTGAAACCCACATATCCTTTACGTCAGCCATTACAGTCAGAAATACATGGAAAAAAAAAAAAAACTTAGCTGGGGGAGGTGGAGTACCACCCCTCTTGTAGCTCCAAAGAAAGTTTAAAAATTTTCAGTTATTACATGATATCCTCATAACCCACATCGGGACAGAAGCTGAACATAAAAAAAAAAAAAAAAAAACAAAAAAACAAACACAAAAAACCAACAACAAACAAAAAAAAGCAACAACAACAACAAAAAAAAAAAAAACACCAAACCCTGTTAACTCTGGCACTATCATCGTTAAAACTCCCCGCACCGAAGCATTAAATTAACCCATTCTGTTCAATAAAGCCGGTTTCTGCACCCCGCCCGTGTCCCGCGGAGCCGCTTCTCTAACGTTAAACTGCTACTCAAAGCACAGCAGGTAAAATGGACATTAAGACTAAATCCCAACTGACAAGGCGTTTCTATTACCGGGAAAGCTTTCTCACAAGATCAAGCCGATCCCTTTAACCCCCAATTAAATATTTTTGGGTGTATTTTGGTCAGGTTTCAAGAACCGCGGCCCCTCAGGCGGCTCCGCCTCGCGGGCGGGCGGGCGCGGCCGCCGCCTCATTTATTGTTTCACTTCCCCGCCCGGGCCCCGCGGGCTGGCGGCGGCCCCGCGCCCGCAGCCGATCCCCGCCCTCCAGCGCAGCGCGGCCGCGGCGGCCCCGACCCCGGCCCCGGCCCCGGCGGCCCCCCCCGCCGCCCCGTCCCGAGCCCCGCGGGCCCTGCGCTTCCCCCGAGGCTGCAAACCCCTCCGCCGCGCCGCCGGCGCGGAGCCACCCGCGACTCGGCGGCAGCCGCTGAAGGGAGAGGGCGCCCAGCCGCGGGGACAGCCCGCGCCCGCCCTGACAGAACCCCTGCGCCGACGGCAACGCGCAGGCGCGGCGAGAGGCGAAGCCGCGCTTCCCGGGTCGGCCGCGCCTTACGGGCCGTCGCCAGACGCGCCGTGTGTCGGACAGAGCCTCGCCGCGGAGCCGCGCGCGGTCCCGGCGTCCTTCAGAATTCCCGAAAGGTGGAACCAGCCGAAAGGGCTCGGGACGCCGCCCCTTCCACGGCCGAAACCCCCCTGTTGGGAAACCTGCCCACGACCCCCACTCCTGAAGGGGGGGGAACGCGCGCTGTGCGCCTGCCACAACGCCGTCACCGTTGCGGGAGCCGGCTTTGGGGGGCACCGGGGAAGAGCTTCAACGAGATGGGCTTCCGGTTACTCCCCTCTACAAAATACACACAGAGTCAGAAGTGCGTTACCTTCCGCTCCTGGGCGCCCTTTTACTTCAACCTGGCAAGCAGATCTGCGTTTTACAATACCTATGTTTCTTTTCTATGTTCTTCCAGAGTCAGGATTCTCACTGGAAGGGAGAAACCAACCAATCTTCAGAAAGCAGAACAGACGGCTATCGCTATGCTGCTTGCATTTTGTTTTCAAAAAAAAATGACTAATACTAACGAACCGCATTTCCACAAACACAAGTTATTTGCCTGTTGCAGTACAGTGTCTGTAAAGACGCTTCCTGAACTTCATGCAAAACAAAAAACAACAGGTATTTATTGTAGAATGGACTTACTTCTTCTGTCCTCTTTGTTTGCGCGGCACTGAGTTTTGCCTTGGAGTTCTCTCACAAGCTCCATCCGTGCTGTCGCTGCCTTCACTCTTATTTAAAGGCTGGTTTTTCCATGGGATAACATACCCAGGAGTTGGACTGAATTGTTTTAAGTCTCCTTGTCCTAATGAGCTCCGTTCTCCACAGTAACAGAAGGCGCAGAGTTGTTCACTGTGAAAGGGAAGATAATTACTTATTTTTTTGGGGGGGGAAACAGCAGAGGATACCCCATCAAAGAACAACTCTCATGCCAACTTAACCCTTTGTAACAAACCAATAAAAGCTCCCACGTGCTGTCAGGTATCAGAATTCAGCATTCTGGAACACTGTTTCCAGCTAATTTAAAGTTACGTTAAAAGAACATTTTGTTCACAAAAGTGCATGATTAACAAAACAAACACTCCCCCCCCAAATATTCAAATGATTAATATAACCTTTTTGTTCAAAAATTCTGTATCTCTAGACACACACTTGCTAAAAGGCATTGGAAAACAGGGGAAAAAAAGAATGGGAGGAAGAACCTAATTAACACCTCACACCCGTTAAAAGAACTCAGCATTGCCATCACACAAACAGCAAAGCTCTGCCTCTTTGAACACAGACCATTACCACATATATACCTTTCTGTAAATACATACACCTTATGTGTTACACAACGTGCAAATACTATACACCAAGAGGTTTAAGTAAACATGGGGAAAAAAATGGAATAATGAGAAAATCACAGCGATGGCTACAGTCACACATACTAGGGCATACAACATGCACAAATCCAAATATCCCCATTTACTTTAAAAACAAAACAATACCTAAAAGTTTTACTAGAGGAAAATTACATTTACAGAACCATGACCGCTACAATACCCCTGTACCATTTGCAATTATGTTTTAACATGCATAACATAGCAACAGCATTGAAATGACAGCTCTGACAGCGCTCCTTGTGTCACATCATGTGGAAGCTACTGAAAAATATTTCTGTAATAAACATATCCACAAACTTAAAATGTGAACTTCTGCAACTGATGCGGTTTGCATTAAAGGAAGGCCATTTAACACATCTTTTTATGCTTAACTGAGCAATTCTGTTTTCTTCATATTTATGCCCCTAAAACCCCACAAAGATGCCTCAGGGAATCAGGCACTTGGAGGGAGGCTTGGTTTAGCCTGGATGCCATTTAAATAGATTTCAGTGCATCTGCAAGCTGGCACATTTGGGTTTGGGGCACTCTGTGTTGGGTGGGTGAGTGGAGGGAGGTAGGGTGGGAGGAAGAACTCCTGTATAATATTCGCTAAATTCTGGGGAAAAAATACGGAGTCCCTGTGCTTTTCAGCCAGGTGAGGCAAGAGTAGCAACAGAAAAAGGCAGAAGTAGAAAAGGACAGTTCCAATTCAGAACAGAAGACACTGAGAATCCAACAAAGCCCCTTAGATTTGGTCTAACGTGCTCTGGGATGGGTCTTTTTGCCCTCACCATAGAGCAACACGGGGCGGGAAGGAGAAGAAAGAAAATACAAGCAGGTACATAAAATGCCTTTGAACTTCTCTACTACTACAGTATTGGCAATACCAGTCAGATGCCGAGGAAGGGAGCAGCATGTCACGAGCCCAAAACGAAGCCCAGAATGAAGCCAAATATTTTTATTTATGCTCTATAGGTAGGACTGCTCTTTCCCTGAGGCAGACAGACCTTTGGAGACATGCAGCTTGCCAGGCAGGTAAAATAGGTCCCATCATGGTACTCAAATTAAGACCACAGAACTGTTAGGAAACATTCCTCCTCATATTCATAGCCTCGGTTGCACATCCCTCACTGATCCTCCCTGAAGACAGGACCAGCATGAACCCGCAGCCCCCGGAGCTGACGGTAAATGTCTGACACATTCCAGCAATCTTTAGAAAAATGTACCCGAAGATAAAAAGATGCCAAGAAAAATGGATAAACGTAGCATAAAAACGCTGAAAAATTAGTAGTTACTGCTAAACAGTATGTAGGTCTATTTTAAAGCTAGCTTTCAAGGTGACAGAGCAACAAATAATTATTTTTATGTCAGTGAATATAGCCACTAGACTACCAGTGAAACCCGATCTGGCCTTGCAGGCAGAGTTTGTAAGAAGGGAAAACAAAGCTTTTTCTGCTAGTTGAGACTAGAGAGACTTGTGAGGAGACTTAAGAGCTTTAAACAGGCAGCACCATGGTATACAAATGACACTAGTTACAAACACAAGATTATCCACAGCGGAATAAATAATTATTCATACATCCTGTAGGACAGACTATCACTGCTCATTAAAAGATTCGAGGATAATTATAACTAAATAAACAAAGCTCCTTCAAGTGAAGTCATAGCAAATATACAATAATGTTAAGGTTTATAAATGAGAAGTATGAAAGAGTAATTACAAAAAAAAGAAACTAACTTTTAAAGCAGTTTTAAAAGGACAGGAATTTCCTTTTAATTCCTTTAATTTAAGGAATACAGGGGTAAAGCAGATATTTCTGGATCCTGTAAGGCAGCTCCAGTATCACAACTTCCAGCAGTAGCTTTCTGCAGGCAGAGTGAAGTGAAACAACAGGAGCAGCGAGTTTCACAGCCACTCTGCAGCGTGGTGCAGACAGCTGTGAAGCTGTCAAGAATCATATGGTTTGTGCTACTGCTCCTGCTCCAGCAAAGCTGGGACCGCAGCTGAAGCAAGCGCTCGAGCGCTCGCTGTGGAGAGGGGGCTGGGGGAACCCTTCGCTAAAGGTCTGCGAACACACAGATGCAGAAGTAAAAGACAGGAGCAGCAGAACATTCCCAGACCACAGCCAAGAGACTGTGGGGCTGAGATAGAGGGGAAGGATTACAAAAGGGGGGGGAAAAAGAGGTTTCACACTTCCCAGGGAGAGTAAACAGAGGGGCTTCAAATGTATCAGGCACCCAAATAACTAGAAACAACCAGCAGCTGGGTACCCTGCCTAGCATCTGGATGCTAAAGAGACCCTCCGCAGGAAGGCCGTGGCCCTCCGCTCCCCAACATGTCACGTTGCTGCTTTGTCACACAGCACAAAGTGGCCAGTTGCATCACGTTAGCCTTTTAGGTTTAAGTGCTCAGTAAATATTTTAAGTTATGTCTGTATGGGCAGAAGATAGAGGTTTTTATTCCTATCGTCTGAGGACTGCAAAAAGTACTTACAAATCTACTTTCCATATGTCAATATGCAATTGGAGGATCTAAATCTGCGATGCAAGAAGAGCTCTCATATTGAAGATAACGAAACTGAGATACTGGCAACTCTTAAGATCAAACCCTAGATCTGTTATCATAATTAGCATATTTTCAGAACAGGCTAATTCAAAATGGGATAACAAGCAAGAGACGATGTGTCACATCTTTTTATAAGCTACTAAGAAAAAAAAAGAAAGAGAAAGCTCACCAATACTCCCTTTAAGATATATTTATGATGCCCCAAACCAAAATTTAAATTCATCATTATTTGTAACTTCAACTTAATTCCTAAATCTTCCCAGAACAAATGCTACCTTTTTATATGGGTTTAAAATTCCACAGGCGGTTTATTATCCGTAGGTGCTTATATAATTCACCTCATCCCAAAGGACTTCATACATCTGTATGAACACAAATTTTAATACATGATGCAGGAAAAAGAATATGTTCAGCACAAACCAGACATACAGCTGGGTTTAGGGGAATGCAGTAAGAGGCAGTAAGGCTAATGTCTGTTCCCACCAAGGCATGGGAGGAGATCCAGACTTGGGTCCTGTTAGAAAGATGCCTTTTCTAAGAAGAAACATGTAATTCTCAGCATTTTGCCACAGCCATTTTCTTCTGCAAGTTCTTATTTCATCGAGTTGTCCTGTCAGTGCTTCTTCCTCACAAAGAATTTACTCAACCCCCTGACAAGAATCTAAGATGGTACAATCCTCCACAGTCCACAGCCTGTCAAAGGAAAACAAAATGCCCTCCAGCCGATTAATCCTGGAGGAAGGGAGAAGAACAGTCACTATTTCCTCTACTTGACCGATGACATAGAGTCATTAGGACTCATCCTAAAACACAGACCTTCCCGTTGAAAGGAGTTCATTTCAACACATGCAGTATTGGGCAACTAGTTGCACAATATTAAATTACAACCAGAGAAGGAGAAACATCTTCTGGCTTGCTTGCAAATATTCAATTAGAGAATTAAGGTAAAATTGACAGTCCCAAAGCCTTTTATTTTTTTAAACAGAGTTATTCTAAGGCTGACCATCAGGATTACCAACATTTCAAGCATCCCAAGTGCCGCTGTAGTTATACTCCCAAGAGTAAGCAGAAGCCCCTCCTCGATCCCTCCGGGTTGGGAAGTGGCACCGGGGTATCCTGTGTCAGCCAGGGCTCCTTGACAATAAGCAGATGTGCAGACTGACTTACAGAAACATGTTTTGTTTATGTGGTGTCCCGTATCTCACAGATCTACACTTGTGACTGCATGAGCACCGTACCGCGCAGCTGGTGGAAATCTTCAGATTGGTCCACGCGAGTTAGTGAGACCCTCAACAGTATCACGTGTGTCCTCTCACTCTCCTGCCTATTTTTCATACCTGAGTAGAGGGCATGGCAGTCTGCCATCCACCCGCAACTCTGATGTATACAGCTGGGGGAATAAATTTCCCTTCCTCATTTTCATAGGAATAAATTCCCTCCGTGTCTCCAGGATGCCAGTACAGCTAAATTCCGACAAAGACAGCAAGTGGCCTACGTTGAGCATGTCTATCAGCAAGATGCCTGAAGTTATACAACCCTTTTAGTACTAAATGGTGAAGGAGGCAGACCGAAGAAAATCCTGCAGCCTCCTGTTCTGCAAAGAGGTGTTAAAAGGTCCCCTTCTTTCAGGAGAGCGTGCATGGCAGAATCCAAGCATCCTACAGAGATGAATGGAAGCTGGCAACAGCAGGAGAAATACAAACTCATGGATTCAGCTCAAGAGATGCTCTCCTCTTACCTCTTCTCAAATCCCTCCTGGCCTACTGTGGGACACCAATTATCATAGAAGTTTTACTGTGCATTCACCTTTTCAATCAATCTCATTAGAAGTGGAGGTCGTTGTTGCTGTTTAAACAGGAAAAGGCAATGGATTATATCTTAGAAAACCCAAGGCATGGCAATTCCAGTAAGATCCACTAGCTATAACCATCGCCTTAATCTAAGTTACAGATGACCGCTACTGCCATTTGCCATGATTGCACTAAAGTTAAAAAAAAAAAAATTTGGAAAGTGTAAAAATAAAGATCTGTTTCATTTGTGCTTTGGGTTGAAAAAGAAGGTGAAGAGAATATAATTTGATTTTTGCTCTGAGTTTGTTTGGGTTTTACACAATGATTTTCCTCAGTGTCTGGAAATGCCTTCAGGGTGTCTTTTTCACACACACTTTAGCATTTTTGAAAGGTGAAACGGAGAAGCATAAAACCTTGGGTTGTGTCGGCAAAGTTGTTACAGAAATTTAAAATGTTTTTAACACCTATTTTTCACAATTAAAATTAAGCTCGGTACAATGAAATGGAATATTTGGGAGCAAAAAGAACTTCAGAGCATCATTTGTACTGATTACTGAGGCAGACTGATGAGAATTGGTCTTGAGAATTCTTCTCCCACCTAACCCTGTTAGTAGCTTTAACATATGTTAAAAGGCTAAATTAAACGCTACAGGGGACCTACTATTTATTTAGCTATGCCAAGTGGTGCTAATGCACAAACGACTTTGCCTTCACTCTCGCTTTATGTTGTGTTATTTAAAGAGTAAATTGTTTTTCTCCTTAGTGAAGACGCACCACTGTATCATTCATGTAAATTCAAATCAAGACCTGCAAGCTGGAGTTTAAGTGAAAAAAGATTTCTGGCTTAAAACAATGCCAGGCGTCTGCATTGGTGTGAGTTCTAATATATGCGAGACGTTCACAGAGGTGAAGCTATTCTAAAACTCAGGGTTTAGATTAAGCTTTTCAGCTTCATCTAAATATCCTGTAAATATCTGGACCTCGATAATGAAGAAGCTTGAAAGGAAACTACTGAAGAAAAGTCATTAGGCGATGCAGAACAACTTCACATTGATACAGGGTTAACAACCCAATAAATCACCCTTCTGAATGACTGATACTAAGGACAGAGCAGGATGAAAGTGCAACACAGAGATACCACAAAGAGGAAGATGCAGAAGTTCTCAGCTGCAAGCTATATTTAAGCGTTTGACATGCAAAGTGTCCTCTTTCCAATAGGAAACAGAATCACAGAACAACTTGAAATTTTGAAGTGGCTTGATACTATCACACAAAATTGGTTTTGAAATGACTATTTAACTTGTGCAGCACAATTCCTTTAAAAAGAGGAGGGCAGGAGGGAGTTCATATGAACTTCAGGTGAAGAATTTTAAAACCTGAAGTTTGCACAAAGCAATTAAACTGCATTAGACAATAACTGCTTTCCAATTTTTTCAAACTGGCACAGTTGGAGCTCTACAGCCATATAATCAACTTAATGATACTCTTCTCATTTGAAAGAAAGAAAACATTACCCTCCAAACACCACCACCAAAACAACACATTTTACTGGCATTTTAAAATTTAAAAAATATGAAAATACGCTCTTATCCACCATCAATACGTGTCAGCTTTAATTTAAACGAATGTTTAAAGCTCAGTTAGGATTTCAAATAACCTAAACGCACGAGGGGTTACCGGAATACCAGTGCTGAATAAAGTGAGTTTAGAGGTCTACTCCAAGTCCATCTATAAATCATCCTTTAATGTCCAACTGAACTGACTCGTACTCTCAACCAAAAATCCCATAGAAAACGCAACCATGAGCAGATGTGAAGGGTGACACCTCGCACAATTTTTAGAGGTGACTTAACCTGCAAGCGATAAAACCCAAATAAAAGGTACGGTGGCCTGTATCTTTGGTGTGCCTTTGTGCCCCAAAAGTATTGTCTGTTCAAGGCAAATTCCCTCTCTTGGCAAATGAACATAGATCACACCAAAACTGCATAAACCTCGCAGAGGTGGCAGCACTAGCCAACTTCATATGAACACTAAGTAGGGTCTTACTACCTGAAAGTTACTGAAATTTAACATATACTAAGTTGGCTTTAAATACCAGTTTTTCAAGAAAGTTTCATCAAAATTCTTCAGTCACATTAGGGAATGGAAAAACATGCCATTCTGCATAATTCAAACTTTGTATTTTTTCTTTGGAAATATGTTTATAGAAGAGATGAAATACAACAAAGTGGGGCTCTTTAGTCGAAACTGTGCTGTCTCCGACTAAAGGTCCACCCAGCCCTGTATGGTCAGTGGTAGAAAGAGCATAAGCAGATGCACAGGGGATATTAAAGAGCAGGGTAAACATACGATACTATCCATTCCTCCCAGTACTTTCACTTCAGGGCCACCCTGATTCAGCTGTGGTTCCTATATATTCAGAAATTCTCAGTTTCTCCTCCATGAAATTGCTCAGTCTGCTTTTGAAGTCACATAAATTTTCAGCAATCCATAACATGCTTTGGCAAGGATTTCCATGTCACTCTGGACAACCACCTGCTGGGCAAAGAATTACCTCGGTTTATTTTGCACCTGGCTCTTACAAGTTTCATTTGACAACCCTCAGTTTCTTGCATTAAGAGAAAGTGAATGGTCAAGATACAGCCACCCTCCCCACGCCACCTATGATTTTGAAGCTTCTTATCTTTCTTATCCAATCTCTTTTACAGACTGAAGTCCCTCGATTACTTAACTGGAAGCTACTCCAGATCTTTGATCAACCTCTCTGCTGTTCTGTGAAACTACTTAAGTTTTAGAAGTTACAGATGCGCTTTCTGTAACTATGAAAATTAGTCCAAACTTGTTTCTCCAAACGTTTCTAACCTCACCAAGTAGATCACATGTGCTCAAGCAAAGCTTTAGCACGTTGAAGCTACAAGCTCAAAAATTCTCTCTTCACTAAGCACGCTCCATTCTCTCTCGGTCCCTATGTGCAAGCAGACCCCGTATGCACCATCCTTACCCTGTGAACCGACATCCTTCCGGCAAAGGGTACAGACACTCACACGGATCATCTCTGCAACTACAGCTTCGGCATGCTCTGAGTCCAGATTTTGCCATTTAAATTACCTGTACTTTCAATCAGCTGTGAAATGGAAGAGAAGGAAGGAATGATGAATGAATGGGCAGGGCACGACAAAGGGCTTGCTGTGCGAGGGAAATGGAAGATGTTGGGGAAACAGGACAATTGGCTGTGGGGCGTAATACAGACCACGCAGAAAGCCAAAGGAAGAAGGAAGAGAACACGGCCTCAGCTGACAAGGGAAATGAAAAAGAAAATGGAGAAAGGGGTGAGAAGAAATACCATGTCACAAACACCTGTCTGGGAGCCACTGGAGATGGAGGGAAGGAAAACGCAGATCAGGCGAAGAGCCAAAAAGGAAGAAACCACAACTGAGCGGACACTGAAACAATCACTAGAACCGATAAGCAGAGACTACGATTAGAAAAGTAAAGAGAACGGGAACACGATGAGTCGTCAACAACATGAAAAAAGACAAGAGTTTGACAAAAAAAAGCTGAAGAAAAAAAAAAAACCCAACCAGAAAAGGTGACATTTGGCAGAAATGAGAGAAGATGCTGTATCCACGCAACACCAGAACAGACTAAAGATCCCAGACTCTTAACATCGCTTGCGATTAACGCACATCTCTGCAATCCTCTGACAAAGCAGGCATCCCATCCACTTGTGAGCTTGGTCTACCTGGGGCACTGTGTCACAAGTACTGCTATCAGTCCTTCAGCATGGTCGGACAGACTGCCAGCCATGAAATCCTCCTCACTGGATGCTTCTGTCTGTCTGACTGCCATCTCTCAGGGGGAAGAACATCTGTCCAATCACCAGACCTGACCTGCATGTAAGCAGCAGGACAGACCCAGGTGGAGATAAGCAGCCTTAGTAGGATGGGAGAGAAAAACTGCCTAAAAACATCCATGAGAGGCTAAGAGTGGGACTCCAGAAACCTGGAGCACCTGGTCACACAGGGTAGGAGACATTTCTAAGAACAGTTTCTTTGGTCTGACCATCTTATGTAACAGATTAAGTCAAGGAGCAAAGGTCTGTGCAACTTAAAGGCCTGGTCATGAATGTCATTGATCATGGGTGTCAAATCCCAAAAGGCGCAAGTTCTACACAAGAGCATTAAACACATTATGGTCACAACATCAATTGTTCAGCCTAAGAAAAAGGCAGGATTAAGGCTGCCTGTAAAACCTTTCTGTGGCCCCATTTGTGCAATACGCCTTCTGTGCTTCAAGAAAGATGCAGGCCATCTGGAGAGAACTCAAAATGTCGAGAAGAATCAGAGCTCAAGATAACATCATCTACAAAGAAAGTCTGAACAAATTTGGGATTTCTGTTATGACGTAAAGCATGCTGGGAAAACAAACTGAGAGCCTTTTGCAGAAATCTATCCTTCATTATCCTTGGCAGATGGTACAAGTACTAATGGGATAAACCCAGAATGAGAAGAGTGTGGGTTAGATGTGAGGAAAATGTTTCCAGCAGTAAAAACAAAGAATAGACTGGAAGGGACTGTTTAGGGAAGATCTGGAGTTTTTATTATTGGAAGACTTAAGAGCAGTTTATGTAAACTTCCGTCAGGAATGACAGCTGTAGATATCTGCCTTGGAAAAGGAGGTGAACTAGATGACTTCTAAAGATCCTTTCTCGCCCTATGAATCTGAGGTAGAGCTCCTTTAACAACGATCTGTCATAAAATTCTTCTTAAGAACATTTCCATAGTCAATACAGGAGCAGACAGGATGGACGACCAGTAAATATTTAACTTTTTTCTCATTTTTCAGTGTGTGGTCTTAGCCTTTACCTACTGACAATATTCAAATTGTGCCCCGCAAGCCAAACCAGTAATTTCACTCTGGGCTAGACTGGTCACTGATATAATGATTAAATATTATTTTACTATTATTAAATAATTTATTTTTGTAACACAAAGGAATGCTATCTCCACTTTGAAAATGTAGGAGTCAATCACTGACTTCAGAGGAAGATACTGTAAATGCTTACATGGATCTAGATCTGAAAGTATAATGGCAAAACTCTGCAATGATTTCAAGTGCCCTGCTTCATGCATAAGGTCCGTTCTCTGCAGAAAGAGTTCTTGTAGAAAAACATTCATGTAAAGCTACAAACTGTATGATAATATATGTGCATGAAAAGAAATAATCAGAGTTTCAAAATTAATCTTAATACTGGTATATTCTAAAATATGTGCTTGACTTTGCAACTTCAAAAATTTTTAAACGTATTTTAATATTCAATATTTTATCTAACTCCCTCCTGCCTGAAGATCTAGCTTCTCCTTCCATCACTGCAGTGTTATTCTGTCCAGATTATCTAATCTCTCTGCCACTCCACAATTTGTTTTTCCACTGAGTGTTGCAAGTTTTGTAATGCAGTTTCGTTGAAGATTTAAAAAAAAAAAAAAAAAAAAAAAAGAGATAAGGAACATAGATAAAGAAGTTCACTGCTACTTTTTCACCATTTTCTTTGTTCACACAACCAACAAGTGTTTGCCAACCACTTCTTTTCGATGAAATAAAGCACCCCAGCCCTCCACCTCCAGACTCCAAATTTGATGTTAGCAGCAGCAACAAAATAAGGGGGAATAGTGCAGTTGGTCTGGAATGAAAATTACGTGCTTTGTCCAATTACAAGTGAGACAGGAAAGCAGGAAGGTGTGTTGCCAGGTTTTTTCTGTAGTTTTAGCGACTGTCTCACAAGAGCAGATATTTAGCAGACTGAAGTACCGAAATCATAAAAGCTGTGTGAAAATCTCAGCTTCTATTTATTTAAGAATGTTCTATCTTCATGATTATGGCAAAAGGACAGAAAATGTGCAATTAGTGCAATTTACAGTCTCCGAAAGTAGATGGAAAGTAAAATGAATCAAAGGTGTTTTGTTCTTCTATGAAATTGTGTTTCTAGGCCATTCTTGTTAGCTTTTAATGCTTGGAGTTGACAATGTGGGAATCAGAGGAGGAAGGTAGAAGTGGGCTCTGCTGTAAGTCGCAGCCGGTTTCTGGCTGCTTGCCTGCTTCATGGCCTGCACTTCCCCTGCTCTCTGCAGGCAGCGCAAAACAAGGGAGCAGACTCCTTTCGAAGAAGCTGGATTCCACTCAGCCATAAGTCCTGGGCTGACATAAGCTTCTCACAAGGCTTATAAAAAGAAAAAGGGAACAACGAAAGGAAAAGGCTCCAGAACCCATGACGCTCATGATATATAAGAGCTGGCAGCATTACTTTTACCACTGCCAGGCTTGATAGTTTATCTTTGCTTGACATTATTGCCCCTCCCCACATGTGGTCAATAATTCACTCATTCCTTCTGAGCATAGACACACACACACGCCTCACCCCCTTCAGCCTCCCTACCCCAGTATGGCTCAGATACTATCTATTTTAATGGGCTTTAACACATTGCTTTCTGAGCACTAATCCTAAATCTGTTGTTAAATTCCCCACCCTCTTCCCAATCCTCTTTGCAGTTAATAGTTCTCTTGGACTCCCCTATCCCACCTCACAAAGGTTCCAACACTGGCCATCTTCTCTCTCACCTTTTTCTTGAATGTTCTTAATTTAGCCCCAGTCTCAGGAGGGATCCAGAGAAAAATATCACACAAGCCAAGCTTTGGCTAATGTCTCGGCTACTGAGCCCCATCCTAGTTCTGATATACCCTACTATGTTAAAATCACTATTTTTCAGTAGCAAATTATTTATTTCGTGTACAAGACTTCACTTCATGCCCTGTGTCTTGTGCTTCTCTAACTCCTTTATCTTCACTACTGAAGACAGAAACACAGATTTGTCTTAAACTCAACTCTGGAAAAAGTGATGCAGAAGTAGCTCCACCTACACCTGCACCTACTTCTGGTGGAGGCTTTGGTTCTTTTCTGTGTCACAGGCAATTTCTGCACTGTCTGTTATAATGTATTCCCACAATTCTCCTACATCTCACATACCTAAATTTATTTCTAAATATATAAACATATCCACTGGATTAAGTTACTTATACTATAAAATAGACACAGAAAAACTTACAAAAAAAGAGATGAAGCTGATGAGTATGATTAATTTGGAAATCAGCTTCAAAACTACTTCCTCAAGTCAGAGGTTTCAAGTGTCTCTGGAATCACACCTTACCCTAAATCTTGATACATTTCCTCCCACCGTTACACAGCCAAACATCATCAGTGTGTGTTATTTCACACGCATTTTCTCCTATGAGAATGGAGTTAAGCCACCCAGAATCCAGTCCTCCTACCCCTGCATGGCTCGGTGGCAGTGTCAGCACACCCTAGACAATGATACAGATGATTGATCAAGAAGCCACAGGTCAGAAGAGGCTTTCTCCGGCTAGGTTTCAAGACACAGTGCCAAAAAACCCCAACACCTATTTTTTTTTTCCCCCCATTGTTATGAGGACATCAATGACTTCTGCAACTAACACCAATTTGGAACCAAAACTACCTGGTTTCACATTTCCCTAATGCATTTCTTTCCAAAATGTCAGAGTTGGGGTCTGATCATTGTTATTTTAAGTAAAAATTAATAGTACTTAGCTTTTTAATGCTCTGGTCGGCCAAAGCAATGGGCCCATAATGGCTTTTCAATCTTGACTAATCCAAGTCAACACTTTCAGTTGGAAGGAGGAGTAAGTTGAGGGCAAACAAGGGCTGGTTCACAACCATGCAGAATTTTTTTTAGAAGACTGTTGTCCAGCTTTTAGGAAACAAGTTTATGGCTAGGGTAAGTGCTGTAATCAACTATTCATGATAACAGCAAGAAAGTAACCTTGAGAAGAACAGAGAGCGGATGAAACAGCACTAAAACTTTTGCAAATGATTCAAAACAGGGTCAAATAAAGAACCAAAACAGCTGTTCAGTTCAAGCTGCTCTACATATTTACTGTCGTTTAATACCAGCATCGGAAATTTCCATTCAGAACAGAAATTTCTGTGTATTTCATTCAGGTAAACACACAAGATCTGTTTAATAGAAATTCTTTGTAAGAAGGGAAGTATCTATGGGAACCTAAGAAGTTTGTGAGCAAGTAAAACATTAAAATTATATATGCAGAAAGTAGATGAAGTAATTTTTTGTGCACGGAAAATATGCTTTGTGTTGGATTAGGAGGAAGTAAAATGATGATGACGATTCTCTCCAAGTCTGTCAAAACATAATCACACCTGTAACTGTGGTAACTGGTAACAGCAATCTCTTCAGCAGAAGAGACCAGCTACTGGGTTAAAAGGTATTATCAGGGCTTCAGCAGAGAACTTCTGCCAGAATTCGGTGATACTGTTTCAACAGCGATCACAGACCGTGTGCTTTGGTTTCCTTCAAATAATGTAGTTAATACTCTGCTTTTGGGTAATTTATAGTGAAAAAAGTTTAAAAAAATACAGAAGTTATTTTCTGTGTTATAAATTCTGAAATAAGGAAGAACATGGTAGAAATGACAAGAGATTTGTTTTATTTTCTTCCTGAAAATATAGACATACAAGCTGAAACTTCAGAAATAGTTTTATATGGATTTGCCAATACACCATTTTCTCAGTAGGAAAGCTTCAGTAATCACATTTTATCTCATATCACTTATGTCTGTTTTAATTTAAACAGCTAATATGCTGTAATTCAAGGGTTTACCAGTGTAGTCTGAGGACAACACTCAAGGAATGTGCTTTTCACCTTGATCTCCTTATATGCCAATTAAACCATCAGTCTTCAAGCACAGGCTGCTGTTGCCAGCACTTCAAAGCACCAGTAGCATGCCCCAAGCCTGCACCCCGAGCACTCTGCGCCCCATTACCCAACTCCCAGCCCTGCCTCCTCCCTCACTAACCTGGTTTTAGCTTCCACACCCACAGAGGCAGTGGAGCTTGCAGACTCCTCGGATACTGAGCGCTGAAGGACTGAGGTTAGCTGCTTGGTGCTGTCCACTTCCGTTTGGGCATCCTCTTCTGCAGATTGCTCTTTGACTTCTGTTTAAAAAAAGAAGAACAATATTTATTGATTTAATATTTTATTTATTTATTTAGACTATAAAAACATCTGTAGGCTTTCCCTTGTGCTGCAAACATCCATTTTATGTAAAGATAGATTAACCCATGTAACCATGTTCTCAGACACAAAATTGAGGGAGTAGGAAAATATCACCCTTCCCACCTAACTAAACCATGAAATTGAATGCTTATAACACAGCGCACCACAGTGAACTAAAGATGCTCAATAAGTAATGAGAAATGGGGCAGGGGGAGCGTTGTTCAATGACAGCCTTTTCGTACGAGGCTGCAGTTTTAGACAACCTCATTCCTCCTGCACCTCCTCTTGTGCACCTGCTCTGTCATCCCTGACCAAACATCAGCGTGAGCACACTAACCTGGGGTATAATAAACCGTTTTCCTCCCATATTAGCTTTAACTTTGATCAGTTCCCTGCACTAGTTCATTCCTGATTATACTAACTCTATGCTGGAACAGGGTTGAGGAGGTGAAGGAAGGAAGAACATGGTTTATGCCAGCTTAAAATTCATTCCGAACTGTAGGAATATAAGCAATTTTTGCAGCATCCTTTTAATTTAGGTTAGTTGTTAGACAGAAATATATACACCTACAGCTGACAATGTTACTATTTGCCTAGAAAGTTTGTTTCTGCTCTGAAACATGAAATACCAAGTTGCCACTGTCCGTGCAATTTAAATCCTGTTCCCATTTGGCCTTCTCCTTTGCATGGAGTGAGGGATTTGCCAGTGGGACACAGCCACGCGCCGCTCCGAGTGCATCAGAATGCACAGGAACAAGGGTCAAGGCTGCAGAGCAATAAAATCTGGTATTTCTGCACTCCTCCATACTTTGATTTTGAAACCTAAATAACATAAAAATCATAGGACTCCGGCAGATGTTCTTTGCCATATCCAGTTTAAGACACTACTGCCTCCTCCTGTTAGTGTCCACGGCTGCTACATCTGTCCCCACAGCATAGCCAGACCAAGGACCTGCGCCTGGGTCGCACGCCACAGTCCAGCACGCCACCTAAAACTTCCAGTGAACCCGGGTTTGAGCTAAGAGGCCAATACATACAGCTCTTTCAAAAAAGTCCAGTTAGAGTAAAGCAACAGATTACTTAGAGGATTTAAGCAGAAGATACATTCACTTTTTTAAAAAATGAATACATAACAGGACAAAATCTAATCAAATATTGCAAAGGATAAATGATTCAAGCAGAGAAATGGATGGGTAGAAGAATCTGCGACATGGGTGGGCGTGCACAAAAAACTGCTACAAGCTTTAATCTTACAAATAAGAACAATAAAACTGCACAGCTTGGTCTGTAATACTGAAATGATATGACTGCTAGAGAACATGGAGAAGGGGAAATCTTTCTTGTTTGATGTACAGAGATTGAAGTAAAATTATTCTTTAACCTAGAGGAACTCATTTAAGAAGACAACGTATAACATTTAAAACTCTCAATGAAGGCATCTAAAACATACTGAAGAGAAAACACAAAATTAAGAAACAAAGAATAAGAAATTCCTGTTTATGACTGGGTGTGCCAGGTATTTATTTGAGCTGGTGTAAACTGGAATTGCTTCACCTATTTCAGTTAAGCTACTCAGCAACATACATTTGAAATGTTTTTGGACATCTGAAACATCCAAGAATGACTACCTGTCCGAAAACCAAATGGCTCATGTTAAACCCATTCCACCAACCTACCCTGAAAAAAAAAAAAATGCTGGACAATCATTTGACACTAAATAAATATCCTGTTGGGAACACATCCCTTATAATAGTGAACAGCTCAGTACAGAAAACAAAACAAAATAAACCAAAACCCCACACCCTTAGTTTTTGGCAGGTCTGAACAAACAACCCCTGCAATCATTCCTGGATGAGGATTCCCAAAACAAGCAGCATCTGTTGTGAGTTTGCAAAGTATATTGGGTCTGAAGGATAATTTGGTGCAAGTAACCCCCAAATTTCTAAGTACAGCCTCAATGAAGAGCACAAAACATAAACACCTCTAAGGCAGGCAGATGCCAAATCGCTAAAAACAAAACCCACAACACAGCCCAGGACAACCACGCGTGAAACGCTCAAGGAAAGACCACCAGAAATTGTGGCCTAGCTCTGATCCATCTTGGCGACTTTATTTAACCTAGTTAAACTTTGCAAAAGGAACTCTGCTTTATTGTGTGCCTGCAGAAACTTTCAAGTAAGCAAAAGCCATTTATTCATTGCCAGCTTTCATCTCATTATACATTAATGGGCACCCATTACACTGGAAAGGCAAAGTTCACAGGCATTAACTCATTCTCAAGAACTCTGGACTGTGTGAGAAGACACGGATTGTTTCACTAAACACTACAACCATATGAGCTTACATCCTTATGGTGCTTTTCCCCCTGCTGTTTGCTTCCCTAGAAAAGAAGGGACCCAAATTATACTAAATGAGACAAACAACATCTCAACTGCTGTCTCTGCAATAAACCAAACTGTGTCTCAATATGCCGTTGGAAGACTAAAAACATGGTGCTCACCGAACAGAATGAAAATAGCATTTATGTTAGTTGTATGTGACATACTTCACTTTGTTCAAGTTTTCCAAAAGAAGACTGAGGAAGAATAGAAGTAACACATTTCAGGAGTCAAAATCCTAGGAGATGGGAGTCCGGCACTGGCACAGCACAGGGACAGCAGACACCCTCATCGCTGCCTCAGAGATCTTCTTGGAAGTATCTGGCACAATACATTAACTGCTTTTCACTGTATTTAATGAACGTTCATTAGATCTGGTTATGGCATCCTACTTTGAAGCTTCTGGGAATGAAGGAACCATGAATGATTAATAAATGTGAAGCTCGTTTGCAGGTTCATATATAAGGCTTTATTTTGCATCCTATTTTCGTGACTATTTCTGTCACAGTGAAGGTCTTGCCCATGTAGAATGAGTTGGCGGGGGAACTGAGAATTAAAAATGCTAATTGCACAATTCCCAAATGTCTCTAAATTCTGGTTTTTTGTGTCACTACCCTTTGCTAAAACATTAGGAAAATACTAGGAAACATAGCATTTAAAATTTTTTTAATTACTTTAAGACAGTTACATCACTAACTACTTCTTCCCCACCTGACTAGTGAGGACTGAAAGGTTAAAAGAAATCCCCAAAAGTACACAGAGTAAAGGTCCTATCCACATGAGCCACCAAAAGGTGCAAGATTTCCATACGCTTTACAACCTGGGTAACATTCACAGAATCACAGCACGGATGAGGCTGGAGAGCCCCCCAAGGTCACCGTGTCCAACCCCCGGCTCAAGCAGGCTTGGCCAGGACTGTGTCCAGGTGGCTTTTGAGCATCTCGAAGGATGGAGATATGAAGGGGGCGGGGGCCCTAAATTTCTCTTTGAATTAACACTTTCACCATATTTGCCTAAGTAAGATGCATACATTGGGCACTGGGTTGAAAAGACAATGCTTAGGTTTTATACTATTTAAAAAGTAATTTGAAGTTTTTCAAATGAGGAAAAAAATCTCTACAAAGGTTCTGTATCTTAAGCATTCAAAAATTTCTCTTAATAGTTAGTTTCATTCCTATTTCTAGAGCAGAATGCAGTGAATACTCAAAGACAATAATAAATAGCACATACCATTCTCAGTCAACTACATGTATTACCCGCCTTCCTAATGGTAGTTGGTCTCCTTACTTACATGTCTTATGTAGAGATTTACAATGTTTAGAATAATAACTGTGTTGACAATTTCCTCTTTTCCTGCTCTATCTTCAGATGCCTTAGAAACCTCTCCCCACGTAAGAGACTCAGAGGTGGAAGCCCTGGTTTTTGTAAGCCCATCTGCGGCAGTCGTTCCCTTGCGGACCATGACATGCGTGCTTGTGGGAAGGAGGAGACTGGTGATGGCTGGAGTTATTTTACATGAACACAGATTTCTTTGGGGATGTGATGAAGCAAGAGTGGTGAAGCAACACCGACTAAAGATCTAAAATGTTCTTTTGTTACAAACAATCCTTTTCTGTTTTCTAGTAATCACAAGATGCTTTTCTGCAAGCCACTTGGGTAAAGCTACAGCAAGATAAGGAGATATATGTGTGGGCTCTGCTATGGCAATCAGGCAAAGAAAAGACACCAGCATATCCAAAAGTTGTTTTGTTTTAAAAAGTTAAAAACTACTTTCCAAGTCAAAAACTGAAAATACCGTAAGAGTGCTGCCACAAAAAAAATATCTTTAAAATCCTATGAGATAATGTTGAGTATATAGTGACACTGGGGCGGGGGTGGGGTGGGTGGAATCTAAGCAGCTGCCATAAACATAAAATAACTATTCTACTGCTGTTTGGATACAACGAGTTGACTGTTCAACCAGTTTACTGGTTGGGGCTCTACTGTCAGACCTACTGCTAATTTGGCAGACAACGAAGCAAATGACATGGGCTTCCAAAGCTTTCAGTCAGAACGGGAAGTATTGCAGGCTGGAAAATACCAGCATCACCAAACACCGCAGGGACATTCCAGGGCCCTCAACTGTTGCTTACTGTGATGTTCAGCAACAGGCAATAACAAGCTTTTAACCAGCAGATGCAACTGTTATTTTTGCACAAGGAAGGGGTAGCGCTGTGTCAGAAAACAGCTAATGGGACAAGGTGTTTTACACAGCCTTGCAGGGGTCTACAGAAGTACAAACACCACCAAAACACTCCAGTTTCTAGTCGTTTAGACAGATAAAGAAACCAGGTCAGTGTAGCAACAATAGGAAAAGAAATTTTAACAAGGGAACGTAAATTATGACTAGTTTCCACTAGTCAGAATTCATAACGGTTACTGTTCAGGACATAATTTAATAGAAACATGACTTCTCCTGGTAGTGTCTGAGACATACAGGCTGCCACGTACAGCAATCACTAAGGTGCAGAAATCTCTCACATACAATAACTTTGTATGTATAGGTTTTAGCAGCTGAACGTGAGGGGAAAAAATGGACACGCTGTGGCTAACCGGTCCCGTGCAGATCACCTGCGACTCTTCCAGACAGCACCAAGTCAGGCCAAGGTATATCGAAAGACACGCCAACGGTGACGGTTGCAAACAGCTACTGCCATTACTTGGGCTGCACTGAGTTTGTGACCATCTATTCTTGCCTGCTGAAAACACAACGTGGCAGAGAAAGGGAAAACAACATACCGAAGTTTGAGCGTGACAGTAACAACCACATGCAAGAACCATTTCTCCACGGACAGAGGCATGCTTTCTTCACCTGAAGTCAACATTGTAAAATTTTATTCACAACAATAAACAAGAAAACGTACAACCGCATCGGAATTGTTTTGTTGGGGTTTTCTGCAAGTGCTGCACATGTTGCATTTTCTTTTAAAACCAGCACTTACCTATTTTTTCCTGTCTGAAATACATTGCAGTGATTTACTTACTGCAACAGTTGTTACATGGAGATGAGAAGAAAGCCTGCAGTTATTCTTTTTTGTACATTTCAGTGTGCATTTTGATACTTTTCCTTCAAATAGAACTCCTCTCTGTTAAATACACTTTATATAGAAAATAACTGAGCAAATTTTGTACCAGTTGTAAAATAAAAATAAGGTTTTTAATGTAGGGCCATTTAAACTGTAATTTCAGTCATACTAAACACAAGACACTATATTATGGATAATCAGCTCCCACCGACCGAGGAACTTCTTAAGCTCGGGATGGTATTTAACAGCACTTATCTGGTTATTTTTCCATTAATTTGTTCAGCTCTTTTCGAAACCCATGTAGAATTTTTCATGCCCAAAGCATCCAGTAGCAATAAATTCTATAATTTAAGTAGATGCCGACTGCAAATGCACCTACTTTTGTGCTCTGAACGTGACCTGATGTCCCCTAATTTTTGTGCTGCAAGACAAAATGAATCATCATTCCCTGTTCATTTTCTCTGTACCACTCATCATTCTGTGCGACCCGATTAAATTCCTCCTCAGTCATATCATTTCAGGCTGAAGTGTTTTTACCTTAACTGATCCTCTGCACCAAAGCTATTATTTACTTCTTGTCCTACTTGTTGGCCTTTCCTGTACTTTCCCAATTACTGTTCGTCCTTTTGGAGAAGGGGAAACAGAACTACACGTGGCATTTAACATGCAGTCATGCCACGGGCTTATAAACCAACAGTAAAAAAAAAAAAAAAAAAAAAAATCACACTGATGCTTTTTTCCCCTTCTCCCTTTGCCAGTAATTCTTAGAACTTGATTTCCTTCTTTGGCTTATAAAAGCTACTGCAATTCTCGGAAGAACTACAGTACCACTTGCTCAGTTAGCAACAGCTATTTGAGAGCCGATTTTTGTTTATGCAAAATTAGGATGGTGATTTTCCCCTGCGTGTTTTTTTACAAGCATTACTACTGAATTTAAGAGTCATTTCATTTTCTAGGGTCAGCCTTCAGTGCTTTGCAGGTGGGGACCTCTTTTATTACACTAAATAAGTTAACTTTACCCGCTACTTTCTTCCCTTTGTACCTGACCTGGACAAGGACTACCACGGCAGATGCTTATGTGACTCCAGTGCCAGCCTGGTTTATGCTATGACTTCAATTAGGTGGGACTGAGGTCTGAATTTGTCTAATATTTCTTCTACTAAACTGGAGAGTCAGCCTCAACACACCATTACTAAAAATTAAGACAGGTCCATAGAACTAAAACCTAACACAAAACAGCACTGTTTCCAGTGAGGAAAAGAGCGTACAGCACACAAGATACATGCTACTATTTCAATCTATTTGACTGGTAATGTCAACGCAATTTCTCCCATCGTGTCACTAACGACACAGCAGCAGCAGCATTAAGCTTCAGGGCAATGGGAAGGTGGAATGTTCTGGGACCTTGAAAACACCTTCCAAAACCTGTTGGGTTATGTTTAACAAAGCATAGTTCAATAGCAAAACTGCAAAAGCAGTATTAAATAAATAAGCAAAAAAAAAAAAAAAAGAGGTTATATCTCAGAAATAACCTCCACAATGAAAAACTCAGGGAGGTTAGAATTTATTTGAAAATAACACATTCCACCTAGTACAAAATATTCCACCTGCTCTCAAAACACCTGAGACAGATATATTGGTCAGAAGGAAAAAAACCAGATTTTTCTAAACGGCCCATTTTAAGCGTGCATGGTGATAAGTGTTATTATCGAGCAAGCCTGTAATGATTTAAAGGCAAATACCAAATAACTTTCTGTTGCATCTGGTTTCCTTATTAGAAACAAATTACCAGAATACAAAGATGCTTATAATAACAACAAGAAGATGCTTCAGTTCTGCTAATTTTTCCAGTGGCTGGACAGGTAGGAGTCAGCTGCATAAGAAAGAAGGAACTACTCCTTTTATAATGAGTACAACAAATATTAATTGCCTTAAAACATATTTAAGTGCATTATCAAGCACATATTTGCCCCAAATATTTATGGACAAATTTAATCTACAGGCAATGTCCTCAGTGGTGCCAATTCTTCCTTTCGTTAATTTTAGAAGCGGTAAGTGACATAGTGATGAGGCCAAAGCATCTGTCTGAAAAGCACAGAGTGGATTTTAAAAGGTCTTTGCGGTTAACAAGTTAATGAGAGCTTTTGCCATTGATTCACCCAAACCAGGACTTCCTCTCAGGTGTGTTTTTCTTAGTGGGAGGCTCTGCTCAATAGGGTTCATACTGGTACAAAAGATGACTGCATCTCCTCTAATATGTAGGATATTGCAAGAATTTTTTTCTCTAGGAAAGTGCTTTTCTAGCTACTTCAAAGCTGATGAGATTCTGAATTAGTCCAAAATTCTCTGGCAGCTTTTACATGGATAATTTTCCTCCACTGAGGAGCGTTTGTTTCTGGTTCTTCTGTGCTTTGCCTACTGACAAAAGAGGCTGAATAGAGGGAGACTTATCATTAGGGAGTTAAGGTGAAGTCCAGCAAGGAATCAGCTGGCCAGGCAATGTCACTGGGTCTGATAATAACATTACTAACGATGAGAACGCAGGCAAGAAGCTACTGGCTGGGAAGACATAAAAGAATCTGGATGATTTTATCAATTCTGAAGTAGACACCATGGGGAGGTAAGGGCATGCTATTCAGTACTAGTTTATTTTAAGAATTGGTTGACATGGCACAGATAGTAAACAGAATACCCAATGGATTTACTATGAGTTTCCCAAGAGACCCAGCACTTAAAATAAACTTATTTCATTGCACTTATCCTGGATCAGAGTCTGAAACTCAACATTTTTATGTGAAACAAAGACAGAGAGAATTACAGACTCCAGGGTGAGTTGGGTATTTTATAAGTGTTCTCAAAAAAAAGAGGGAATAATCAAAGAATTAACACACAGAGTTCAGTTTCAGTCAACTTAGATGCAGAACCAAGAAAATAACAAGTACAGAAACTTGCTGAAACTAATAGTTCCTACTTCTTTTCCCCATCTTCTAAGTCTCCATTAATAGTAAAGCGCCACCAAACCTACACAAAACTTTTTTGTTACATTATTTATTTCTTTAGATTAGCAGTTTTATATTTGCATATATATATATATATATATATATACACGTGCGCACACAGGCAAATGCTTTCCAGACTTCTGTTTTTTGGTTTGTGGGTTTTTTGGCCATTAGAGAGATTCACTCATCAGAAGAAAACTCCTCTTATGGAGAGGAGCAACACAAGAGGACCTACAGGAAAACACAGTATTCTAAAACAAACTTTTACTGATAGCTAGGAAAGGTGGAAGGTGTTGATGGCTGGACAGTCTTGACAGGACCAGAGGCAACAGGCACAAACCGAAACACAGGAGGTTCCCTCTGAACATCAGAAAACACTTTTTTTTTACTGTGAGGGTGCCTGAGCGCTGGCACAGGTTGTCCAGAGAGCTTGTGGAGTCGCCATCCTTGGAGATATTTGAAAGCTGTCTGGACATGGTCCTGGGCAACCAGCTCTAGGTGGCCCTGCTTGAGCAGGGGCGCTGGACCAGATGGCCTTCAGAGGTCCCTGCCAACCTCAGCCGTTCTGTGATGCTGTGGGTGCTACAACGACGGCAAGGATGGGTAACCTCAACATGGGCTGGATAGAAAAATTCCAGTGTAAAGTCACTGGTGGGAACCACAGTGAAGAAAAATGGAGTAAGTAACAGACAACTGGAAAGACTAATATGAAGCTGAGAAGCAGAACAGTCAGTAAGGGAGAAACTAAGAAATCGGCAAGAGGCAGGGCTGGTGGGCAAAGGAAAGGAGTCCATCCTGAGATTGACAAGAAGCTGGGAGTCTAATGATTCAGGAGAAGCAGTTGCCAGCACCATTTTTTAGGAAAAAGTGGACTTAGCTCCAAACAGATCTTTTTTCCAAATCCCCAGATTTCCTTTTCCCAATTCCAAATCCCCCTCTCTTTCCATCCTTAAGAATTCTACATTCATTTATAACAAAGTGAACGTAGCACTTTGCAGACAAAGGGACGGAGTCAGAAATCACTATAGTTGGTGGGGATAATAACCCATACTGAAATGATCAGAGTGGCACACGGCTTACCCTGCTTTACTTCCAATTCTGCCTCTTTTTACATATGAGATTAGAGAATTTTGTTAAGGGTAGTAACTTGTTTCCTGAACTACAATTAAAACTGCCTTGCCTTAGCATTACAAAAGAGCCACTTCAGGAAGAGTTTTTGCCTTTTTTTTTTTTTTTTTTTAAATGAATATTTGTGTCAACATTAAAATGGAAATAATGTATAACGTTTAGTACTTACATCCCCCCTTGCTTTTTTCCCCATAAAAGATCTGACAGCTAGAAAACACCTTTTTATTGTAGGTGGGATTATATGGGGCATCTCTTTTTTCCCTCTCTGTGAGGAAAGTTCTCATTCCTCCTGCACTGCTCCCTTCCCTAAAAGTAGAGCTCATTATACTGAATACAACATTAATAACATGGACTTCTCTCATTTTATGAAAATTAATTAATTCTCAAAAGTGCAACAGTAATGCTAGACTCCATAAATAAAATAAAATAGAAACAATCTCCCAAACCCAAACAAACAAGAAATAAAAACCTCACACAGTAAAAGAATTCCTGATTATTCTCAACACATGAAACAAACAATGGAAAAGAAGCTAGAAATATGGAGACTCAAAATATGTCAGAAGTGACACATCAAGATGTTCAGATGATCTCATTTCGAGTTTTGTAATGTTACTACCAACTGCTACAGCAAATTGTTTGCAAGTCCACTATTTGCAAGAAAACAAAAAGCCTTTTTAGTCAAAGTAAAAATTCTTAAACTGAAACACAAATATAACTCAATTTGATTAACGCACTTTTACATGAGGCAACCAACTGGGACTACTCCTTCTCCCACACTTTAACACAGATAAGCACTTAGAGTAAGTTTTAGAGGCCGCAGCCTTTTCAATTAATATGATTAAACCTCTATCAAGTCATATGGTGTTCAACTTTTAAAATAACATAATTGCAATTCTATCTCTGAAATTGCTCAAGACGATAATGCTCCTTCAAGTCTATTCTGGTTTCCCCTGTAAAAATGGGATTTCAGACCTATGTATTTTTACTAGGCTTCTCTTCACTTAAGAGTACAGTTTGCAAAACCATCTCGGGCTCAGCACTGAAGCGATGGTGCATCCCTTCCAGCAGCAGACCCAGCAGAGTCTTTGTCTATCAGGATTTCTAGCACAGTGCTCCACTGCCTGTGCCTTTAGAAACCAAGTGTCAGCCCTCTGTGACAGCCAGGATAAGTCTCTCCATTATCCTTCATCAGAATTATCTATATGCACTCTTGGAGCCTTAAAAATAATTAACTGTGTCCCCCTCTCCTCCAAAGTAAAAACTGCTCTCAGATCTCTACTGAGGAACTTTGTTAGTAATGCCATGTAAAGCCAAAAAAAACACAACTATCAATAAATTCCCTACACAGTAGTGTACCAGCAGTTGTTAAGCTTGAATTTCTTTTTGGTTTGGGTTTTTTTAAAACCACATTTAAAATTTACAAAACTTACCACTTATAATCACATTTTCTGCCCCCTTTGCTGTTTTTCACAAGACTGTTTCTAGCACGCGGGATAGGAAGAGGAATAAATGGAATATAGGACACAATTAGAAGCAGCCTTCCTGTCCCCTATTGTGTTTTTCCACAGACAAATACCTGCTACAACTTCTCACTTTCAACTTTAATAAATGGTTAGCACCTACTTGTAAAAGTTGGAAAAGACCATCCAAGTTCACTACCACCAGCAGCTTATTACCAGGGGCAGAAAAACAACAGACAGAATAAAACAATGAAACATCCTTGTATTAAGCTTTAATCTAGACTCCCTCCACAAACCATTAACACCACTTATATTCAACACAAGTCGTGACTAAACACTCATGACACTCCCAAAAGCCTAGAGTCTTGAGCACAAAGCCTTCTCAACATCATTCACCATCTAGCAAGTGAGAAGCAAGCGACCAGCATATACAACCAAAGCTCATCATCCACTTGAGAATTTCAGCCTCCTCTTTTATGGCTTTCACCACTGTAACCATATTCCTCTATGGTCTATATAAGATGTTGCTGCAAAAATGGCTCTTCTGAGGTCCTCTCTCCTTGTTCTTCATATGAATCTACACTAAGTACAGATTCTTGTCTTCATCTTTAAGGACTTCACAACTCTACCTCCTTTACTTAGCAGCTAGGAGAGTAATTCAACAACTCCCTTCACCCAGCCGGCGTTTCCTTGCCATTGCCACCCTGATCGCCGGCTTCTGCTGTTACGTGTCTGCGCTTCCTTCCACACTTTGCTCATTACACATACAGGGCCACCTAATTAAATTTATAAACCCTTGTGTCTCAAAGCATTTTTAAGGCTCTTTTCTGTCAAACCAACAAACTTCCGCCAATTGGCCATGGCTTCAGCCTCCCTGGCAGGATCCACCCTTCTACACATATTCAGTCCCTGGTTAAAAACAGGCAAATGGCTACAGACGCGCGCCTGGCAAAGAGATGACAGTTCTTCACCATGGCCTTTATCTTGTGTGTTAGCTCATCTGCTTGTCTCTTTAGACTCTTAACCTGCCAGGAACAGAAATCACAAACTGTTACAACAGCACTCGGTCCAGTACAATGAGATCCCTCTGGCAAAGGAAGCATTTGGGTACTATCATAACAAATATTTACAGAAGCAAGAAGAGAGATTTATCTTGTTTCCTAAGCAGCAGTAGGAAGCATTAACGTTCGGTTATCCCGGTTATCCCTTCGGTATATAATCTGCTGTAGTCAGCTGAAGACACAGTTCAATAAGTAATTCTGTATTTTGGCAGGTATTCCAGAAATAGCAGCTACCGCTTCAGAGCTTTTAGTTTTGTTAGATACATACTTGCAAAACCAGAAAAAGAGCCTCTACATAAATACACTACGAAGGCATTCCCATTAGAGTATTTAAAAGCAATAATAGGTTCAAATAGCTTTAATTAATATAGGTTTAAATAATATAGGGTTTTTTTTCTTTTATATCTGCCCAAATGCACATCTCGTACTACAAAATTAAAGAAATATTTCTTAGTCTACCAAAGTTCTGCATAATTAAATGCATTTCCATGAGAGAAGCAATAACCAGACAGCATCAACACTATACTCTCATTACCTGTTTCCACAGTGTTTTCTGTTTCTGCTGCCTCCAAACCATCCATACTGTCTTCATCCTCCACTGCGGTTTTTCCTCTACTCCGAGGCCTGCAAACATAAGAAGGGAAAACTCTTTTTAAACTGAAAGCACTTTTAAAATTTTGAAGTTTCAAATTTATCCAAGATTTAAATAATTTCATTTTGAGGGATAAATGTCAGCATTAAATTATGTAACATTTAAGCTAACCCATGATTCGAGTCTTGTACAAATCAGAAGTGTCCTCCCCTTTTTTCCTGTTCTAGGTAATGCTCTCAATAACGTACACGTGAATCAGCAGTTGGCCCCTAAAGTTTTTCTGATTATTCTTACAAGAAAAATACAAGAACGAATTTTTACTGATCAAAAAATACATTAAATCAGCAAGATTTTAAGATACAAGCATCCTGTTTGCTCCACACAGGAGGTAACTATAGATAGATATGAGAGAACACAATCCAAAATCTGGCCAGTAGTTACGTACATTATAAAATAGACACTGATGCATCCAGAGCATCCTTGGAAGAACTTTCTATAGAATAATAATAACGCTAAAGCAATTAAATTGAAACATGTATTATTTTCAGTGAAACAAATATTTTGACACATAAAATAAAATGTTGTGAGAGATGACTAGATGTCATCCCATTAAAAAAGTCATCACGTGAGGACAGCACATCAAAACTAAAATACCTGGCAGATTTGCTTCAATTTCAACCAAGGTCTGACGGAAAGCAGATAGGTTTGTGCCACAAATTCCAGCCTTTTTTCTCTGCCTGGCTTTTCAACAACTAACGTGGTGGGCTGTTGAGAAGCCCAAGCATCCAGATTCCCAGCTGTTCAGCAGCCCATTTGAAAGGGAGCCAAGAGCTTGGCACCTCGCCTCCCAAATTTTCAGGCTACTTGGCAACCTGCCTGGCGTGCTGAAGGAAAGCCTGGGAGACCCTGGGAGCTTCTGAGTCCAAGTACACAAATTCTGCGTGGTTTGGGGCACCTCGGCAGTTCCAACGTCCCAGAGCTCCCAGGCAACCATTCACCCAACCAACACGCCTTGAATCGGGATGCCACGCAGGCCAGCACACGGGCACCCCGCTTGCCCCCCCCCACCCCCAAAACCGCTCCAGTTCCTCTTTCCCAGAGGATTCTGAAAGGTTTGGGTTTAGTTCTATGTTGGGGGGGGGAAGTTTTTGGGTTTGGGGTTGGTTTTTTTTTGTTTTGTTGTTTTGGGTTTTGTTTTTTTTTTTTTTTTAAAGTGATTAAAGCATTCCAAAACAAGCACTTCCTTTTTTTGTACAGTCTGTTATAATACTTAAATCTACCTAAACTATTTCTGCAGAACTAGATCTGCTAAATCAGCTACAAAATAAATACTATTGTGCAATGCCTTTGGTTCTCATGGGTCAAAGAGGATAACGTGCACAGAACTGGAACCATCTTTTGAGTCTACCTGTGTTGCTCTCCTGCTAGAAGAGGAGTGACCGTCTTGGACTACCCAACAAAATCCCTTCAAATTGTGTTGGGAACAGTTTAAGAATTAAAATGAGGCTCAAACCAAAGCCTGAAACAAACCACTCAATTTATAAAGGAGTCGGGGGGCAGGGGGGCCAGGGAGGAAAGCGAGAAGAGAGGAAGGACAGAGGACTTCTCTTGGCATCCCTATGAAATTTGTTCAGGACAATGCTGAAAAACGCGGGCGCAGTGGTAACCCTAGGGATACAAGGTTATCTCTCCTCTTGCCTGCTTATCCATAAGCAGGGACGGCATACATACAACACACAAAATAAGTAATAGCCTTCTTAGGTGAGACAGAAGCCAGCACCCCCTTCAGTTATTTGCCACTCTCTACGCTTCCAGTGTAGCTTCTTAAAACCCACGTTTCACACATAATTAAACCAGAGTAAACTGCACAGCAACCAGAAGAAACTGTCTTACAGTCCTCCCTTCTGCCCGTCCACATGTACAGCGATCAGTGAGCTGGCTGGAAGGTGGACTCGTGTTTTGGAAGTGGGAAGGACGCAAATGTTTCTCTCGGTAGTCACGAGGATTTATTCCCATCCATAATGAAGAGCAGGAAGTAGAGCACATGGAACATCATACTCATCGGGCAGAATAGGCTCTTCCAGCAAGATTGAGATACAGCAAGAAAAAGGTAACACACTTCTAACACTTCAGAAAACAATGCAGCTGGTAAGAAAACAAGAGCATTTAAGTATCACATTTCTTGTAGTTCTTCAAAACATCCCAGCACATCAGCCAGCACCAAATGAAAGGATGGGAATGCAGGTAAGTGAAATCACTTCCCTTGGTGCAGGAACGCTCAAAAGCTTTACCGAACAAAACCAGCTAATAACAAGGATTATTTCTAAGCCCTCTCCCAATTATTATTCTACCAACTATCCATCTGCAATGCGAAGTTACACGTTTGTACTAAACCAGGATTACTTTGAAATCATCACAAACATAAATGATAATTCTGCTTTCTTCACAAGTACCCCATTTCAGTATTCTCCAACACAGCCCTGTAGGTGAAGGTCACTGGATAGTGGAAGATGATCGTTGTTTATGTTTATTTAATAATTTACATACAGCTTTAGATTTTCTATTAAAACTATATTTCATGCATTAAACACCAAAGTACCTCACAAAGCCTTTTTAAACATTTTGTTTCAACAAGGGCAGTATTCACTCCTTGAGCTCCCCACCGTATTTTAGCAACCTATTTAACACTAAGGAAAATCAGAGGTTTCAATTAATTAAACATAATTGCTTCTTTCAGCAAAGGTCTGGTGTTTTCTTGCCATTCTCCTCCAACATTCTACAAAAAGCCTTCATAATGCCGTGCAGGTTTTAAATAAAACTGAAGTAGTGGTGGAAAAAATATTGGATTATATCATTAACTTATTTTTGCTAGTTACGTTCATTTCACAATCGTCAGAAGAGATCTTATAGCCTACAAATTTATGTTTGACTGAGAGAAAAAAATAATTCAAGTCACAAAACAGTGAAATATACACTGCACTGACAACTATAATTTAATGTTTCCACAGAAAACGCCATTTGAGAAGGCCATATAGCGTACCTAATCGTTGCAATCAACATTTGTAAGAAGAATGGACTGTTTAACGTTATTTGCATTAAGTTCATACATTTTATTTAATAGTATTATACATAAAGCTTTCGGCTGGCTTGCGTAACACTAGATTTTTCGACTGGCAAACCCTGAAAATTTTTTATTTTTCTATTTACTTATTCCACTCCCCCTTAAATGAAGCGAGAGAAGCAACTTGTGCTCTGTTCTCCTCCTGACACTTGACTTTTTCTTCTGAAGTTCACCCTTCTGAAGAAGGATGTGAAAAGGCTGCTGGGGCAGGACGGCGGCAGCACCAGCTTTTGCTGCCTTAAAACAATTATGGAACAACAGCCCGTGACTACTCCCCTTCCCTCCCACAAAGCCAGGCAGTACTGAACCGTAATTGCCAGACTGAACATTGTAACCTCAGTGCTGCTCTCGATCTTACAGCTCAATCCCAAACTTTACTAGGAGGAGCAACTACGTCATGCTTTTACATATTGCAGAATCCCCATCAGCTCGCGATGGCAGAAGTACCAAACACAGATGAGCCACGTCTCCTACAACTTACAAATGAAGAACAAAATGTACAGGCAGAGCCTGACCGATACCAACTCTACAAGAAAACAACAATAAATATTAGTCAGTAGCACAGGCAGTGGGGCTTGGTACACAGGCTGAATTGCTGCCAAGGTTTCCGTGACTGACTTTCCTGCTTGCCTTTTTCCTACAACAGAGTCAATGTAGAAGGAAAAAGCAAAACCGCATCTATGTCTGTTTAAGAGAACAAATCCACTGAGAGAAATATAACTTCTTTAAGTGTTTAAAGCACATTCAGCATTTCAAGAGACGAAGTCAACAAAAGGCAAAACTACACTTTTGATGTATACAGGAGTCCAGTTGAATGTAATTACTGCCTACAACAATTTTACTCATATTTGCATAAAATGGAGTCATTTATCAAAATCCTTTGTGACCCACTCCTAAATTTGTTATCAATTAGCTTTCTTAGCTAATGCCTTTCAGTAATCTCCATCTTTAAATACACCGTAGTAAACAAAAATCTACTAATTCTTCTCTGGGTAAGCAACTAACTGAATTTAGCCCACAGGAAAAAGAGCCCAGGAAAACCTTTTGCAGGGCTCAGCAGAGCATTAGGTGCTCCCTCCACGCTGGGGGAAAGCCTCACCGAGGCTGTCTCAAAGCCTTGCCGACTTCACTAACACAGGAGGATCACCAGGCACCTGCGTGGCTTCTGCCGAGTTCCATGGAGAGCAGCACAGACGCGCAACGCTGGGAGAAAATGGACAAGTGTCTTATTTACCTGCCAGTAACCAGATTCTACTTCTTTTAGCCTTTTCTTTTTTTTTTTAATGCATGACTTTTTTTGCATGTTTGGGTTTTTTTTGGGTTTTGGTTTTGTTTTGTTTGTTTCTTTTGTTGGTTGTTTGTTTTTTTTTTTTCCTTAAAGTGACAGCAATAGCATCATAACCTGATGAGCACAATGTAGGTCAAAAGTACATCTTGGATTTTACTCATTCTTTCCACAAGGTGATCAGTAATGAGGCCATGGGCCAACATCTCCTGGAACCAAATGAAATAACTGACAAAGCTACCACCCCCAGTTGCCTGGCACTGCCAGGCTGCTAGTTTATGATTACCCAGAAGTTATTGCCAGACACCAGTTTCTGCAAGTTCTGCGTAAGCTGCTACCAACAAAATCAGGTGACAATTTGTTCAGACCATCCATGGAAACTACCTTACTAATCCAGTGCATTTTGTTTCAGGCTTATGAGGACATGTACATACGAACCACTTCAGAGTTTCCCTCTCTCTCAAACGCCAAAACCTCTAGATTGTTCAGGGGAGAAACTACCTTCCTTCCTACGCTTTGCAAACTGCTGAGCACAATGGTGGTATTAAATATACAAAACAAGGCCAATAACCTTAAAAAGCGGTGTAACGTCTGGGATACAGTAACATCCTAAACCAGCACAGATGTCTTGTTAAATGAACATCTGTCCACAGCCTTACCCTGGAAGATGGTACAGGAATGATTTATAAAAAGGTCCAATTAGTGCTGCCACCAGCACGGCTAGTAACGAATTAATGTTCACATGACAGTTTCACAAGTCAAAGCTGTTACGCTCTTTTCAAGAATCTTTTTAACAGGTCTGCAAAAGCACATACTCCCACTATTTCTGAACCGTAAGTTGTAAGCACAGCTGTAAAAGTTTAACTGTGCTTAAGCATAAGCTGGAGTACCTAAGGTTCAGCAAGTACCCCCTGTGAAGCGAACTACAGCAAGCGGGTAAGAATCAATTCATGGAAATATCTACAAGGAAAGGGTTTTCCACCCCCCCTCTCTGAACACTACTTTTCATTGTAGTCTTTACTACTTACAAGAGTTGAGAAAATTCTACATCCAAGTCTGGATAAAATGAACAATATGGCTCCGGAAGCAAGGCAGATGCCAGCTAGCTAGAATAATTTCACTAGCTCTAAACACTAACAAGCCTAAAATAGAAAACTCGCGATCATATCGACTCCAGCTTCAAATTGATTTCGGATTTAGAAGATTCTTAAGACGAGTTTTTAACTGAGCGATCGGTAACAGGTGAAAATATTTTCTACACTTGCTCCCAACAACGTTTTCTTTCGCACCTTACAAAAACAGAACTCAACATGTACTTTCTTCCTATTCACTTCTTATATTAGATATGTGTATATTAAAGGCAGAAAGACCCCAATGTATGGAAAAGATGTGCAACAGAAACATCACAAGTGATGCAAAGATGAAAAAAAGCTGACCTTTTAGTGATAGAGAGACGTGAAAGACTGTAGGAAACTGTTTTTGTTTAACATCAGCAGAACCAGACTTATTGCAATCTCATTATAAAACTTGCTCGATCTTCAGTTTCATTATTAAAAGATCTCAAAAATATACTCGATATTGCCTATTAATCTCTTAGTACAATCGAAGAGAAGCGTGTATCTTAATACTTCTACTTTATAAAGCATAATAATCTTTTAATAAATTACGACCTCAAAGAGAAGCGACCCAGCTTCCGTTTAAAACCAAAACATTGCAACTTCCCATCTTACATCTCCTTTAACCAGTAACGATCTAAAAGACAGTATTCATTCACTCAGGATTATTCATTCACCCAGGCTGCAACGTGCTCAGAGCTGAAACTTTTTTCAATCTATGTTTTATACAGTTACCTCTGAGAGCACAAACACCTGAAATGAAAAAAATGTTATAGCCTTCGAGATCAGGGATGTCTGAGAAAAAGCATAAAAAGAACCTAGCCTCTGCCTGATGACTCTTATCTAAACCTTTCCAGCACTCCCCTGTGAAAGGGAGATTTGCGGATTTCCTATGCTACTCAAAGAAATGCAAATAGAAGTCTTTTAATGATTGTTTGTACTGAACATCGTAGAGGCAGCTTTGCTTCCAGCAGCCTGAAGCTACACTCTGTTGGATGATGAGGCTGGTCTGGCCAAAGCGACCGTCTTCAGCCTTTTCTCTGCTCTTCCCTGAAGTTACAGTTGTTCAGTTTGAGTCTGGAACTCCTCTTCTAAAAGATAAAGCAGATGAAGACTATCCTAGCTGAAACAGAGCCTTGCTAACAAGACCACAAAATCTTCTTCCCAACTTTTTACCTATTTGAGAACTTCCTCAGTGGGTTGGCAAGAGAAACGGAGGGTCACAGCAGCTGAGGACCAGACTAGGAGGATTCATTATCAGTGACAGTCACAGGCACATAAAATAAACTTTCCACATGAGCCCATACAATACCCATGGAGTAACAGCTCTGCTACAGCCAGTTAGAGGGTGAAATATTGAGGCTAGGGCTACTACGCTGCTATGTACTTCTGCATACCTTTCTGTGATACCATTACATGAGAAAATCTGAGTTTGATGTTAAAAGCATGAAGCCAGGCCACCTGACCTACATGTACGGACTGTTCAGGTTTGGAGGCATTTTGAATAACAGAAATGATAAGAAAAGGCTTTCAGATCTTTCAGAGCTTCCTTTTTATTTTTCAAACTGACTTGTAAGTGAAAATCACTTTTAGTGAAACACCTGTCACATTAACTCAGCAATATACAGCATTAAAATTTGCTACACGTTCTTCTCTCTGTAGAACTACCTCCCCACAGATAGGCTGACTTGCAGTTTATAGTTCTAGTTCTGTAACACAAAACACATTACACGCAGACCCTAACCATTATACACATTTCAGAAATAATTATATTACAAAAAAAATCTGATGCAGTTACAGCCTTCTGACACATTATATATTTGCAGTTTTGCACAAAGTACATCCTTTACGCATTTGTTACCAAGGCACTTAGCCATATTCACTATCAAAATGATGCAAAACAACATACTGGAATTTCAGCACTTGCACTGTTTTTTAAAACCTTTTCTGGAAGCAAATTAGACAAATCTTTGGGAGCGCCAGCAGCTCCAAGCAGAGCCATCTGCATGTTTCTAACCCCAGCTAGTTCTGTGTATCTACCTGGCTCCAGACTTGGTAACGGCCGCGTTCTTGTGACTCCTCTGGACAACGGTTCTTGTGAGGCTCTTTAATGAATTTGCTGAGCAATGCTTATCAAGACGAATTTGCTAAACAATGCCTATCAAGACCGCTGAATGATTTCACATGTTCTATTTTTACAGGCAAGGAGAATGAGATCGCAACACTAACAGTTGAGACACCACTGGCACTGTCAAAAACACAAATCTTCTAACCTTTGCAAGAGTACCTGCACCATCAAACACTGTACTTGTCCACACTTATCCTTCCTTTAAGTGAACAAAACTGCATCAAAATATGCTACCGCATCAAACACTTTATTCTTGATGGGTAGCATAAGCATCAACTTGCATCAGAACACAGGATTTGTTTCTCCATGACGACAGCTATGGGAATTTTTAACTCCTCCAATCTTTTGACAGCCATGGTGCCTAAAATTTTCTAGCCACAACAGGACCAAGCTCTTGCCTTTTTTAAGAATTAAGAACATCCAGCTACTTGCTCTTTCATACGCTGCAGGCTTTGCCTGCTACTCTGCTGAATAAAGGTGGCAATACAACGGTAAGGACGGTAATTCTCATGCCTGGTGATTTCAAGATCCCGTACATAAAATTCAGCGGATCTGAGTCATCATGCATGAGAAACAGCTGCCAAGTACTTGGAACTTGGTGGAAGTTTTGGTCTCTGTGAACAGATTTTTGTAACTCGAGCACCATTAATTAAGAGTCATTTTCAAAGATTTCCTTCTGAAACTCTGCAGTCGGCCGGAGCCTTACCACAGTAAGATTGTGAAGATCCTTTCAAAACAAATTTGTCTGCTTCCTTTAAATATTCTCACTGGATATATTAAGTGCAGGTGCAGACTGTGCTGCCTGCCGTAACACCCAGCCACACACAGTGCAGGTATACAAACAACCCAATGATCTAGTACTAAAGTTTTTACTCAGAAAATTGGTTTTGTCCCCAGCAAGTACAGCCTGCATACAATAATCATAAAAAAGCTCTAACCATTGCTTTTATTCATTGTTAATTCAGTTAGTATAACCAAAAAACAATGAGAATATTCAACTCTTGCCTATTTTATCAATTTCTTTAAGAGAAACTAAATCCCGCTCACACAACATTGTTTTGAGAGGTTTCCAGGTCTTACACCTATCAAAAAGCATCAGTCAACTCAGAACATCTCATGCCTTCTCATCAAATAAAGCTCAGTATCTTTCGTCTCAAATCAGTTTTACTCACAGCTTTAGATCTAATAGCAAACACAAGTCTTCCCACAGCTTACATGGAAAATAACTCCATTCATTCTTACGCTTTTGAAATATTTCTGATCCCACCAATAACACAAAACAATTCCACCTGTCTGTCCCTCAGATGGGCGTTACAGGATTCCCCAAGAAAGGCGTCCGACCTCCGATCTCACACGAACTTCTGTTCACAAAAGGCGATGAACAACCTGCGGCAACAGCACCGGTGTATTTCCCTGTTGCTTTCCCCAACATGTATGTAAGCTTAAACTAGAAGAATCGGGACATGAAGGGAACGGCAGTAACCAAAGCCATATAAATAACCTGCTTTTATGCAAGATGCTGACCTAGAACACATTACGTAGAATTTTCTTAATAATAGCCAAATTAATTGATGGCATGTAAGAAAAGTAGTTCTTGCATGTTAACTACAGGTTGTCGTTACCAATCTAAAATGGATTTAGACAAGAAAAAAAAAAACACAACAGAAATGAATGTCATATCACCACATATCTTTTCCATCTGTTAGCACCCTTAGTGCTACTTATAAAGAAATGCATTTTTATTTCAGATAATGTCAACAAGTATTATGAAATATTTTTCTTTCAATAAAACTGCTAAACCTAAGAAAGCCAAAGGGAAAAACACAAGATCTGCTTGCTAATTAAAAATCCATTAAAAGTTATTCAGAAGGCTTGGAAAACCTCAAAAGAGTAAAAATAGACCTGAAAAGAAAATGGGCAATGTAATCAGATGGGTGTCAGTGTAAATTTATAATTCACATGAATTGTTTTTCTTTTACCAAAATTGTTTTCAAACTAGAAGTAAATCCTAAAAGCCAGATCATGGAAACTATTTTGATACCAGAGTAAATAAAACTCTGGAAATACTGTTGTGAAATAGAAACAACAATACAAGTAGCATAATAAGCAACGCTCCAAAGCACAGTCACAACTAATACAAGTCTTAAACAGACATGTTTAAAAGCTTCCGTATAAACTGACATATCAATCTCCAGGGGCATGGCTAAGGCAGAAACGCTGCATTCTGCTAAACAAAACTGTCCAACACTTTTTCCCACCCCTGAGGAGGAATGTTCTAACCCGGAGACACAAATTTGCCTTCTGAAAATTACAGATAGGTTACAAATAGCCCCAAATAATTATAAAAGAGAACTTCCAATCTCCTGTTCAAAGGACTGTTAAATTATCATCTTCATTTGGGACAAATTCTCAAAATTTCACCTCTTTTTAGTTGAGACCACTACAAACCATACCAAGCTACCTTCTCCATTTTTTCTCCATGCCAGTGTTCTGTCCATTAAGATTAAATATTTAAATTCACAGTATGTTTTTAAAACAGTTATTCCCTCTTTTCTTTAATACACCCTTAAAGAAAAACCCGAGAAAAGGTAAGTTAATAAATAGATGGGGTTTCCAGCACTTGATGCTAGAGGAGTTCTACTACCTGACCGCCTCCTTCACACCCCCCCCAGCATGAGATGAGATCAGGCGGTGACAGAAGTGGAACCAATGATCTACTGCTCAGCCTACGTCATACGATACAGGTCAGAGATATAAACAAAACTGTACCTGTGTCACACGACAGGGGCACGTACCCAGCGGACCTTGTTACAGCAACTACTACAATGGAAGTCATCCAAGAGGACCAACTGATACCTCCAGGTCAAGTGCCTTTGAGGCCATCATCCAAGGACACACAAGCAGTAAACTTACTCCGTTTACCGCAAGTTGCAAAAGGTCCTCAAGTTCTGCAACTGCTCTCCAGTTCCACAGATATCCTCAGTTTAAACAGGAAAGGAAATATGTTTCTAAGGTAATAGGAAACTAATTCTCAAAAATTATGTTCAGTATGGAGAAAAAAGCCAAAACGTTCAAGATTCAACATGAATCCTGAAACCTGAAGATGTAGAAATAATGTTAAAACAAAGTTTAAGAATTAACACAGATTGAATTTATGCCCAGCAAAACACAACTATTTTTCATCCAGATCAGTTATCCTGTTTCATTCATTGGAGGTCCACGAATGTTTGTGCTGGAAGCAGCAAGGCAGAAGGGCAGTAGTAGGAAAGAGTAGCTAGAGAAAGAGGAGAGGGAATAAAGCGAGTGAAGCTTCTTTTGGTGACAGTGTAAGCAATGCTGTCTTAAAGGATTTGGAAATTACAATCTGAATCACTCGCTTTGTAACTTTTTTCAGAAGCCACCAGAAAAACAAGTAACCACGATAATCAGAAATGCTACTGAAGCTGATTTATAATGGGACTATTTGTATATTTACCTAATCTTTTCTGAGCATAGACCTTCTGGAATGACAGCTTCTTAGATATTTATACTTTTATTTCAGCTTGCTTTTTACATATACACATATGCTTCCAATTAACATTTACAGCACGAAAACTCAGTTCTACTCACCAGACCACATAGCCTCAAAAATTATCTCAATCAAACCTTTCAGATGTACTTCAGGTATCAACAGCTGGCAGAGCAGCTCTGTAACAGCTATACTTGCAACCACTTGTGAAGACTACACTACCAAGGGAAGCACATACGGCTAGGTGTAACTTAGAGCGGCCCTAAGGCTACTCAGATTTATCCAAGTACTGTCTTGTATCACGACAGGACAGAACAGGAGCTACTTCACAGTATGGCCACACATAAATTTCAGCAGTAAAACCATTAGTTTTTGTAACAGTATTACTTCTGCATAACTGATTTTTTTTCTCTATTTTTGCACACTGAAAGTTCTCCTTAAAGTACCTGAAAGCCTTCATGATGACAAAAGAATTACAATTGAGGTATTCTGCGTCCTCAGAATCTTAGAAACCATCTGTATTTTGCAATCAATGTATTAAAGAATACATTTGAAAAGAATCTTCGACCCCACAGATGTTCAACATTTATTACACCATCCATGAAAAAGCTGCTAAAGAGACTGCTATCAAAACCGAAGTCCGACTGCTCACAGACTGACTAGATACAATGCCAGAACCATTATCCACGTGAGCCTAATATCCATAAATATCACTCAGTAACCGTAACTGATTCAAGCCCATCTCTCAGAAAGGCACTTACTTTGCCACACCCTTTGTCATTTGTTGTTCCTCCTTATGAACTCATGCTCATTTTCTAGATGAACTCCTCTGCTTTCAGTTTTCAACCGTTGGCTCTTGTACCTTTTCCTCTTGTACCTTTTCCTCTTACAGTAGGCAACCCTTAAGACCTCAGTATTTTCTCCGCTGGAGATATTACCCACTCTAATCAAGCTGCTACTTAGTTTTAGGGTTTGGATTCTCCACCTTCCCATAGCCTAACAGACTGACTACCCTTCTCACCAAAGGCATTTTCTCCAAGCTCTCTACAATCTTTGGTCCGCTTCATGACTCTTTGCCAACATTTTGTTCTTTCAGTTGTGGATATCTGAATCACATTAAAATGGCAGCAGCCAATCCCACAATCTCTGTGATAAACAGAGCTTCAGGACACAGCCACAAACAACCCACACTCTAAATCTCTTTCCAGAAATGCTCCTTTCTGGACGGTATCCTGTTGTGGTTTAGCCCCGGTCAGCAACTAAGCACCACACAGCCGCTCGCTCACTCCCCCACCCTTGTGGGATGGGGGAGAGAATCGGAAGGGCCAAAGTAAGAAAACTCGTGGGTTGAGACAAGAACAGTTTAATAATTAGAATAAAACAGCAAAAATACTAATATAATGAAAAGGAAAATAATGAGCGAGAGAGAGATGAAACACTGGAAGAAGAGGGGGAAAAAAAAAAAAAAACAAAACCAAAACTAAACAACAAGTGCTGCAACCGCTCACCACCCGCCGACCGACGCTGCCGGTCCCCGAGCCGCGATCGCTGCCTCCCCCAGCCAATTTCCCCCAGTTAATATACTGGGCATGACGTCACATGATATGGAATACCCTCTGGCCAATTCGAATCAGCTCTCCTGGTTGCATCCCCTCCCCTCCCGGCTTCTTGTGCACCTGGCAGAGCATGGGAAGCTACAAAGTCCTTGACTAGTGTAAACACTACCCAGCAACAACTAAAACACCAGGGTGTTATCAACATTATTTACATACCAAGTCTAAAACACAGCACTATGCTAGCTACAGTGAAGAAAAATCAACTATCCCAGCTAAAACCATGACAATATCCACCCTTTATTCCATACCATTTACGTCATGCTCAGGTCTCATACTATCCAATATGACCTCAATAACCACCACCCGCCTCCCCATCCTTTGATGACATACGTAGATATCATTTATCATTCCCGTAGTCTATGGACCATCCCTGTAGAACATCTGTAGAGGGTCCACACGTGTCCATTGAGTTCATTCAGTCCATAACTTTGGGCTCCATCTACCGTAATAGTCTTTCAAGGCTGGAGAGATGGTCTGCGTGGTGTTGGATTGTTGCATGCTGAAGCCAGTCTTTGTTCCACCACCGCTACACGTTGCTTGGTTCAATCAAAGTTCATTCTTCATTAATTCTGGAAATTCTTACTATGATACCATTGATACGGCATATAGCAACCATAGGAGTGATGACATACAATATCATATAGCAATTAACAGCATACCGTTCAGTTCATTGGCTATTTTCACCCAAAATCAAATCCCCTTGAGGCACACATCGAAATCCTCCATCCTCCCGCATCACCCACCAAGTGCACCCAGGTCCTCGAGCAAAAGCAATCCCACGAATGGGTTTGCCTTTGCCTGAGACAGGAATAACCCAGACGGTTTTCCCCAGCATATTTTTAACATGCACTACAGGGACTTTATCCCCTTCCACAGTATGTAAGAGTTCTGACTGGGCAGGCCCAGCTCGATTGGCAGATCCCCTAGTGTTGACTAACTAACCAGGTGGCTTTTGCTAAATGTGTAGCCCAGTGTTTGAATGTCCCACCCCCCATTGCTCTCAGTGTAGTCTTTAACAGTCCATTGTATCGTTCAATTTTCCCAGAGGCTGGTGCATGATAGGGGATGTGATACACCCACTCAATGCCATGCTCTTTGGCCCAGGTGTCTATGAGGTTATTTCGGAAATGAGTCCCGTTGTCTGACTCAATTCTTTCTGGGGTGCCATGTCGCCATAAAACTTGTTTTTCAAGGCCCAGGATAGTGTTCCGGGCGGTGGCATGGGGCACGGGATATGTTTCCAGCCATCCGGTGGTTGCTTCCACCATTGTAAGCACATGGCGTTTGCCTTGGCGGGTTTGTGGCAGTGTGATATAATCAATCTGCCAGGCCTCCCCATATTTATACTTCAGCCATCGCCCTCCATACCACAGAGGTTTTACCCGCTTGGCTTGCTTGATTGCAGCGCATGTTTCACATTCATGGATGACCTGTGCAATAGTGTCCATGGTCAAGTCCACCCCTCGGTCACGAGCCCATCTGTATGTTGCATCTCTTCCTTGATGGCCTGAGGTGTCATGGGCCCATCGAGCTATAAATAGTTCACCTTTATGTTGCCAGTCTAGATCTACTTGAGCCACTTCAATCTTAGCAGCCTGATCCACCTGTTGGTTGTTCTGATGTTCTTCAGTGGCCCGACCCTTGGGAACATGAGCATCCACATGACGTACCTTCACAACCAGGTTCTCCACCCGGGCAGCAATATCTTGCCACAATGCAGCAGCCCAGATGGGTTTGCCTCTGCGCTGCCAGTTGTTCTGCTTCCACTGCTGTAACCACCCCCACAGGGCATTTGCCACCATCCATGAGTCAGTATAAAGATAGAGCACTGGCCATTTTTCTCGTTCAGCAATGTCTAAAGCCAGCTGGATGGCCTTTACTTCTGCAAACTGACTTGATTCACCACCTCCTTCAGCAGTTTCTGCGACTTGCCGTATAGGACTCCATACAGCAGCCTTCCATCTCCGATGCTTTCCCACCAGACAACAAGACCCATCAGTGAACAGGGCATATTGCTTCTCATTTTCTGGCAGTTTATTATACAGTGGGGCCTCTTCAGCACGTGTCACCTCCTCCTCTGGTGACATTCCAAAATCTTTGCCTTCTGGCCAGTCCATGATTACTTCCAAGATTCCTGGGCGACTGGGGTTTCCTATTCGAGCCCGTTGGGTGATCAGTGCGACCCACTTACTCCATGTAGCATCAGTTGCGTGATGTGTAGAAGGGACCCCCCCTTTGAACATCCAGCCCAGCACCGGCAGTCGAGGTGCCAGGAGGAGCTGTGCTTCAGTACCGATCACTTCTGAAGCAGCTCGAACCCCTTCATATGCTGCCAATATCTCTTTTTCAGTTGGAGTGTAGCGCGCTTCGGACCCTCTGTATCCCCGACTCCAGAACCCTAGGGGCCGACCTCGGGTCTCCCCTGGTACTTTCTGCCAGAGGCTCCAGGTAGGGCCGTTCTCCCCGGCTGCAGTGTAGAGCACGTTTTTTACATCTTGTCCTGCTCGGACTGGCCCAAGGGCTATTGCATGAACTATCTCCTGCTTTATCTGTTCAAAGGCCTGTCGTTGCCCAGGGCCCCATTTGAAATCATTCTTCTTCCGGGTCACTTGATAGAGAGGGCTTACAATCAGACTGTAATTTGGAATATGCATTCTCCAAAAACCCACAACGCCTAAAAAAGCTTGTGTTTCCTTTTTGCTAGTTGGTGGAGACATGGCTGCTATTTTGTTGATCACATCCATTGGGATCTGCCGACGTCCATCTTGCCATTTTATTCCCAAAAACTGAATCTCCTGTGCAGGTCCCTTCACTTTATTTTGTTTTATGGCAAAACCAGCCTTCAGAAGGATTTGGACTATTTTCTTCCCTTTCTCGAAAACATCTTCTGCTGTGTTGCCCCACACGATGATGTCATCAATGTACTGAAGGTGTTCCGGAGCTCCACCCTGTTCCAGTGCAGTATGGATCAGTCCATGGCAAATGGCAGGGCTGTGTTTCCACCCCTGGGGCAGTCGATTCCAGGTGTACTGGACACCCCTCCAAGTGAAAGCAAACTGTGGCCTGCACTCTGCTGCCAAAGGGATTGAGAAGAATGCATTAGCGATATCAATTGTGGCATACCACTTGGCTGCCTTTGACTCCAGTTCGTATTGAAGTTCTAGCATGTCCGGCACGGCAGCACTCAGTGGCAGAGTGACTTCGTTCAGGCCACGATAGTCTACTGTTAGTCTCCACTCTCCATTAGACTTCCGCACTGGCCATATGGGACTGTTAAAGGGTGAATGGGTCTTACTGATCACTCCTTGGCTCTCCAGTCACCGAATGAGCTCATGGATGGGAATCAGGGAGTCTCGGTTGGTGCGGTATTGCCGCCGGTGCACTGTTGTGATGGCAATTGGCACCTGTTGTTCTCTGACCTTCAGCAACCCCACAACAGAAGGGTCCTTCGAAAGACCGGGCAAAGTAGACAGCTGTTTAATTTCCTCCGTCTCCAAGGCAGCTATACCGAAAGCCCACCTGTACCCTTTTGGGTCCTTGAAATACCCTCTCCTGAGGTAGTCTATGCCAAGGATGCACGGAGCCTCTGGGCCAGTCACAATGGGGTGCTTCTGCCACTCATTCCCAGTTAGGCTCACTTCAGCCTCCAAAACAGTTAGCTCTTGGGATCCCCCTGTCACTCCAGCAATACAAATGGGTTCTGCCCCTACATAGTTTGATGGCATTAGGGTGCACTGTGCACCGGTGTCCACTAGAGCCTTATACTCCTGTGGGTCAGATGTGCCAGGCCATCGAATCCACACAGTCCAGTAAACCCGGTTGTCCCTTTCCTCCACCTGGCTGGAGGCAGGGCCCCTCTAATTCCAATTGCGGGTTTCCCACTCCAGTTCTTGTGAATGGGAATCAGAAGTCTCTCTATTAAGATCACGGATAGAATCAGCGCTTCTACTCCTCTGTCTGGGGAACTGCCTACTGGAAACTGGAGCGGCAACTCTCCTGGAGGTCCCCCCTTGAGTGGTTGTTTTTCCTTGCAACTCACGTACCCGTGCCTCCAGGGTCGAGGTAGGTTTTCCATCCCACTTCCTCATGTCCTCGCCATGGTCACGCAGGTAAAACCATAGGGTGCCCCGTGGTGTTTATCTTCTCTCTTGAGCAGAAGGATGCTTACTCCTAATGGCCGAGATACTGGTCCGTACAGGTAGGGAGTAGGACATATCTTCTTTGAATTGCTGGAACTCCCGGGACAACAATTTCTCCACAGCTGAGATGAGGGAGGAAGAGACATGTGCTTCATAATCCCGGAGTTTATCAATCACATCCTCTACCGTTGGTGCCTCTTCATCTTTCCAGGACATTACTGCCAGGGAGTTTACATGGGATGATGGTGCGCTCCGTACAAACTTCCGCCACATGGGTCGTGTGCACTGCGCTTCATCTGGATCTTTGGATGACTGTTCACTACCCAGGTCACCATAAATCACCTCAAGCACAGCTAATTCTCTCAGGTACTGGATACCTTTCTCCATAGTGGTCCATTTTCCAGGGCGATATATAACATCTTCCTTGAAGGGGTACCTTTCTTTCACAGCAGACAGGAGTCGCCTCCAGAGGCTGAGGCCTTGTGTCCCTTTTCCAATTGCTTTGTCAATGCCCCCGTCCCTAGAAAGGGATCCCAGTTGTTTGGCTTCCTTACCCTCTAATTCCAGGCTACTGGCCCCGTTATCCCAGCATCGGAGCAGCCAGGTGACAACATGCTCACCTACACGACGGCCGAAATCTTTTCGTATATCTCGTAGCTCACTTAAGGATAGGGATCGGGTAGTTTCCGTCTCTTGTACAAGTTCTTCCTCTTCCTTCTCCTCTCTTAGTAACGGCACTACTTCTCCATCATCCCTTTCTAAACGAGTTGACATTCTCTTCGAAGATTTCTTCTTTTGTATAGGGGCAACTGATACTGGCACGCGTTGATTCTCTGATTCAGCTTCAGTGTCTGTCATGGGTGTTTGAGTGGTCACAGTGCTTGTCGTTGGGCTTGGAGTAGCCTCAGGGCCTGTTGTGGGGGTTTGAGTGATCACAGTGCTTGTTGCTGGGCTTGGAGCTGCTGCAGCGCCTGTTGTGGGGGTTTGAGGGGCCACAGTGCTTGTCGTTGGGCTTGGAGTATCCGCAGGGCCTGTCGTTTTCCCTTGGGGGTACTGAATACTGTTGAATAGGGCTCAGTAGGCATGGGCCAGGCCCCAACACATTGCAGTGATTTGTATCTCTCTGGAATTGCTAGGGTGACAACATACTTCCTCCAAATATTCTACTAATTTTTCAGGATTCTGCACTTGTTCAGGGGTGAAGTCCCAAAACACTGGAGGTGCCCACCGTCTCAGGCATTTGCCCATACTCTCCCACATACCCTGCCACCCATAATTATCGAGCCTTGGGGCAGATCTCTGGATGATATTCTTGAATTGCTTATTAACCTTAGACAAAACCGAAACAATCTGCCATAGGAATATCAACAGATGTATCTTAACTACCCAAGGATGTTCAAGATACTGAAAAGTTGTTGTAATGAAGGAAGAGACATTACAGAAGATGGTAGCTAAGGTGCCATTCTGTATTTCCTCCATAAAGAACCTCTCAGAGGAGGAGGTATAATTGCTAGTTGTCTCCATGAGGTGGTAGCCGAAGTACAGTAACGGCTTCCATGCAAAACCCAAATAACCGATAAAACTCAAGGCCAGTGTTTTAATAACAAATCGCCTAGGCAAAACATCTCTAACCACTGCAGAGCACAGCAAACTGCAAAACCCAACGCCAATCTTTAACATGTACTTCAAAACCAGCATGGTGTAGGTCTGACTAACTAATATCGAGAACAGATGAATCAATGCTGTGACCAGCAACTGTTATTATCTCAAACCCTTCGTGCCCCACGTTGGGTGCCAAAAAGGACTGTTGTGGTTTAGCCCCGGTCAGCAACTAAGTACCACACAGCCGCTCGCTCACTCCCCCACCCTTGTGGGATGGGGGAGAGAATCGGAAGGGCCAAAGTAAGAAAACTCGTGGGTTGAGATAAGAACAGTTTAATAATTAAAATAAGACAGCAATAATACTAATATAATGAAAAGGAAAAGAGTGAGAGAGAGATGAAATACTGGAAGAAAAGGAAAAAAAAAGGAAAAAAAAAAACCAAAACAAAACTAAACAACAAGTGCTGCAACCACTCACCACCCGCCGACCAACGCTGCCGGTCCCCGAGCCGCGATCGCTGCCTCCCCCAGCCAACTCCCCCCTCCCAGTTAATATACTGGGCATGACGTCACATGATATGGAATACCCTTTGGCCAATTCGAATCAGCTCTCCTGGTTGTATCCCCTCCCCTCCCGGCTTCTTGTGCACCTGGCAGAGCATGGGAAGCTAGAAAGTCCTTGACTAGTGTAAACACTACCCAGCAACAACTAAAACACCAGGGTGTTATCAACATTATTTGCATACCAAGTCTAAAACACAGCACTATACTAGCTACAGTGAAGAAAATCAACTATCCCAGCTAAAACCGTGACACCCTTCATCGCACTAAATAGAAAGTAGAAAAATAACACAGTAGAAATCTTTGCCTTTGCATTTTTCACTCTGTGTCACTTCCTTGTTTGAAGAAAAAAACGCACAATCACCACCAAAACAAAAAGCAACCCCTACAAAGAAGCAGATTCACTAAAGGTTAACTGAAACAAAAGTAAAGCCTAAACTACTAAAACCACTTATGAATAAGGCATCTGTTTTTCACAGAGCAGAGATTTTTACTCTAGCAAAGGGATATTCTCTTTTTTCCTCAACATGCCAAGAACAACTTGTCATATGAAAAGCTAGAGAAACTCAGGCAACTTACTCTACATGTTACTCATTTATGCTTCCTTTATATTTTTAGTAATTTGCAACACAATATTTGCGTGCAATTATACATTGCTAGCTAAGCATCACAAAGCGTCATTTTCAGCATTGCCACAGTCAGTTGCTGTAATTTCAAGCCAGTTGATTACATAGCTTCTTGCTGAATGTAGCCTCCCCTACCCACTTGCGTGAACTCCACAACAAACTATTTCCCTCAACTCAGTGCGTATTAAGTGGCAGCCCCAAATTCTCCAATTTAAGCCCCCTTCTCCCGGCTACATTTGACTTTCTTCCCATCAGCAAAAACAACAAAAGCTCATGTTTCCACCATTACAACCCAAGCATCATGCCAATCTTAATAAAACATACCAAAGAGTTAGAAATACTATGACAAACCTTTTTCAGTGAGCTCTTGTGCTTCTGTTAGAAAACAGTTCAAGACTGTGCTAAGGTTGCTCAAAAGCAACGGGCAGTGCTGAAGAGACTGTGATGTCTGTGGGTCAATGGAGTCGCAAGAGCCGTCAAACAGCGGAACACCTTTTCAAGAATAAGTATTAAACCGTTAGCCTACAGAGCAATTTCAGAGTTCCAAAGTACACTGCAAGAACCGCGGGCAATATCATATACCAGCAGATTACTGCATAAGCTCACCTAGAAAGAATGATTCTGTGTTTGCAGAAGGACTACACTAGTACTCACATATTTGGTCAAGTTCGTCTTTTGTGTAGATCACTTTGCTCCACGTCCAGTCGAGAACAAACCGTAGATTAGCAGCAGAACTTGGCTGCGCTTTAAAAAAGAGAACAAAAAAGAAATCAATCAACAATTCCAAACTAAAAAATATGCAACATAAAAACAACCTAAGAAGTATTACCTTTAGATGCCCAAAGTTTAATGCATCCAGTCAGAAGTCCTAAAGAACCTGTCTGGACAGCAGCTGACAGTATCGCATCTAACTCCTCCTCCTAAACCTAACAGGCAAAATAAAAGGAGAATCCTACCTATTTTCAACACCCAAAACCACCAACAGCAAATGGTTGTTTCTAACTGTACACTCACTCAGGCATCAAAATTAGTACATGCGCAACTAATTCCACATTCTTTTTCTTAATTCTAGCCACAGGCTGGACTGCTTGGTGGTCTGAGGAGCACATGAAACTTTTCCTCTGACGCATCAACTTACCAAAGGCTAATTCTAATCTTGATTTGCATGCCTCTGCATTACAGTCTCAATTTACTGAGTTCCAATTAACTCTTCTCAGTCACATCCTCTGCTAATACCCGTGACGCATGTTGTGCAGAGAAGTTTGCCATCAGGAATGCATGAAGGGGACAGAACACATAGAACTCTGCGACGTTTGCATGGAAACAGTGAAGCCAAGGTCAAGCAGCTTTCTAGACTATGAAGACATGAAGCAGTTCCAACACCCAAAACATTAAGTTGTAATTTTCTAAAATGACAGAAGAGAAGTGAAACATTTAAATTCTAATAGGTTTCAATTTTAGGTGCTTCAAACACTGCATTTTAATGTAGCGGCAATCCTTCAGAAGGGCAATGCACAGGTACGCACAGACGTGCGCTATTAAGGCGTAGCTTATTTCAGATCATGTTCTGATACTTCTTTCAGGTGAATCGATCCCTCATCAAATTTTACTTCTTTTGGGGTTTGTTTTTTGTTTGTTTGTTTGCTTGCTTCCTTGTTTTTTTTTAAACACATTCAAAAGTATCTTTCCCTTCTAGGGAAAATCATCACATTCAAAGTGATTTCTACACATGAGGATACACAAGCGAGATTTCCATTTTTTTCTGAAAACTGGTTTCAGACAAGGAGACACACCAAGTATGACTTATGGTGGCAAACAAAACTCCAAACCAAGCTTCTTGACCCTGATTCTGAAATTTGTCTTACTAACATTCACAAGAAATCCCTGCTCAAATGCCTAACAAGTCTCTGAACGATATAGTCACAATTCAGCAAAGGTTATGAAAAAATGTCTTGATTTCCCAAGTTATTTCCCAACTGGAGCTGACATCAGAGCATCCAATTTGAATGGAAGAGTCTACACCAGGCTTGCAAAACAAACAGCCTGTGGGCTAGGTCAACTTGCCAAGAAATCCATCTTAGCTACCACACTGTGCAGAAGTGCTGTTTGCCCTAACGCACTTCCACAAATCTGGTGAAGAATCCGGTAGACAGGAAGAGGAGGGCGTGGAAAGACTGCTCTCCCCTTCGCACTAATTGCTCCACTGCCTGATGACTAGCTAGCTGATCATTTAGCTTAGATCCTGCCTGCGTGAAGATGGGTTCTTCATCACAAAGGCTCCATCTGGCATGAAAATCCTTCCGATGAGAGAGAAAGGTTGGTGCGCTGCAAACGGAAAACCTGGGAAGGAGGAGGGTGAGGTCGCTATGGTGGGATAAAGCAGAGAGAAGGCAGCGGGTGTCGTGAGATAAAGGTGATTGAGGTGCTGCAGCAACAAGAGGGCAGTCAAAGAGGAGTGCATTGGGCGACTGTAGCACAAGGCAAAGGCTACACAGGTGAAGATCTGCTTTGAGAGGCTGCAGAAAAGCCTACCGAGGAAGGGGAAATGAGGGGAAGCGGCAATGAAATTGTCAGGTAGAGCTGCCAACAGTAGTTGTTCCCCACAGCCCACTGCCCTGGGAAGCAAACGATCACATATAGGGCAGCAAGGGGATGTTTGCAATAGCTCGCATCCGAGTGAGACACCCCCATCGTCAGCTACTGCACTGAACCTAATGCTTTGAGAAACTGACGGGGGTGAAGGTTGTTCTCAGGGAAAGACGCTTCCTTTTCTCCATTCTGTCCTCCTTTCTCAAGTTAATCGGGGATCAACATCCTAACTCAAGGCTACACAGGCAGTTGGACTGATGGCTAATAAAGAAGGAACAGCTTTCCCCGCCTTCCACAACATTTTTGTTCTTGCTCCTAGAGCAATGCTGTGTTCCTTTCTCGACATTCAATCCCTGATCAGGCTTCAACAGGAGACAATGGTGGGTTTACAGTCCCAAGAGCGGACCTAAAACATTACCATTTGCATAAAACTGGCAGGATACAATTGCAAGTACGCATGTGGATGGGCAGGAGGAGCATAAAATGGTCTCTGACACTGAGAGCAGTGCAAGAGAAAACTTAGGAAAGGTACATCTCTTGACATTCTCAGTAAAGGTACAGGAAAAGATCACCTCCTTCCGGAAGCCGGGGCAAGTCATATGAACAACTCCAGAGCTCAGCAAGCACGTGCCATCTGCAGAAACAACGAACGTTTGACAACATTCCATACTCTCACAGTTATGTTATGACCAGTTCACATTTTTTTCATAGCAACATCTGGAAAGGCAGAACTGAGTACCCATTTTCTTCACCAGATCACTTACAACCTTTTTTTAAAAAATAATTACTGAGTGTAGAAATTTTATCTCCGGTGCTATCGAGGGGCTGTGCTTTGAGCTTCAGTTCAGAGTCAGTTCATCTGATAACCATCACCACTTCACAGGCTACGTTACAGAAGCACCAAACCCCCAGACTCAGCAGACTGTCAGATACGTGTCACAATAGTACACGCTTTGTCAGTACAACGTAAGCAGAGTGGGGTTTGGGGGAGTTGGGGTTTTTGGGTTGGGTTTGGTTTCTGCGTGACAGCCAATGAACAAGAGAACCAATACATGGCATTTGACCTCAGCTGAAGCTTATCACTAAGTGAAATACCTACCAAAATTATAGGTGCTTGGAGGAAAAAACTGCGCAGCTGGTGGATAAGAAGGAGGAACTCTCCGACTTGGACTCCGCTCCTGTACCCCAATGTCCAAAATGAGGTCTGGAGAAGTCATGCTTGTTACAGTATCCAGTGACCACAATGCAAAATAGGGGCAATCATGAGGGGATTCTTCTGGCCTGGAAGAAAACAAGTGCATAAGCTAAAGGCCACCTTTCAAATGAGTTATTTGTAGGGATGTTGAAAACAACTTAATAAAAACCTGCCTTAGTGAATCTGGCATTTGAGCCTGAGACCAGCAGTTAATGTCAAATACACCCAAATAAGTCGATGGTTTTCCCTGACCATGTGTATTCACTTGCCAACCGAAGACTGATACACTGGTGTCGGGAGATATTACTGTAAAAGACAAGACGTTGTTTCTTATTGGTACAAAATACAATATATCTGATATTTTTGAAACACCACTTTCTATTTTGGCTTCATTCTGTTACATCACTCATGAAACACAACACTTTACTAAGAATAATAAAAGAAATTTACACCAGAGCAAACATCTCTCTGATAGGTTGCAGTCATACTGCCCCCTTTTCTAGTCCAAATTGTATCCGTGCTAAGCCAAATCTAATACACTATCCGTAGCTAATCAAGTTTTCCATACAGTAAGTGTGGCTCAAGATGTTTAGCTAGAGGAACAGTTTAGCAAAAAAAAAAAAAAAAAAAGGCATGCAAATAATTGTCGTATATACTGGTATCACTCAGCTGGCATTATTAATTTCCAGATTTCTCTTAATGACACGCTTTAAAAATAGCTCCTTTCCAGCATAGTCAGAACGAAAGAACACAAATATCACACAAAATAAATACAAAAACCCCAAACCCAACAAACAGGAAATTGGAATCAAGATTTTAACATAAAACATGGACAATGTTCTGCTCGAGTTCTCTCGAGAAGTGGGGTGGTCTGTCTTCTCTGGGGAGAACGCATTCTCTAGAGGTAAGCAAAGCATGTGGTGCATCATTTACCCTAACAGAGTAAGGAACAAGAAGAGAGTTCAGTTGGCAAAATGGTTCTCTGTTCTCTGTTGACTCCATCATTACTGCTTAGGGACCCTCACACGCTTTACTGTGTTTCATTGTGACCTCCTGTGCCCTTTCAGTTCTGTTAGCCACTGAACCTGCCTTTGCAGATACCGATTATTGTCATAATTCAGAAGCCGGCTTCATTGCTAACCTCAATCCACATCCAACAGAAGCTCATGTGTGCCTAGAACTTCAATAGTTTCTGAATACAAGCTAACCAGAAACCATCAGAAAAATTACAGGTATTTCTCCATGCCTCATACGTCATAAAAAGCAGACAGAAAGGGGCTTTTTCGTTGTTGGTTTTGGTTGGATTTTTTTTTGGGGGTGGTGGTGGTGTTTGTTTTTAACAAGTTTTCAGAAAGCACTCTCCTCAGAAACATGACACAAGTGGAGAAAATCCAAAGGTGTTTTTATTAGTTTTTGACACACTGCTGATAGAGGATGGCACCACAAAAGAGGTGGAAGTTGCCTCTTCAAGACTAGGTCAAAAGATAACAAACAGAAATAGCCTAGAAAGGTCACGCAAGTGTCGTCTTTGTAACATCAGACATAAGTCAAGGCCACTAAGAAGCGAGGGAAGGTGAATCACGCAGTCAAAACAAAAGGCTATGAAAGTTATCACTGCAGCAGGCTCAAAGATATGCTCAGAGCATAAATGAATATGTAAACCCAGAGGTGCATATCTAATTATTGCAAGATAATGAAAGACATCGTAAGAGTTTTAACTGTGTATACGGACAAGGAAAGCCAAAAGCTATTGCTTGAAGAACTTGTAGGTGTAGGAACCTGTTAGATAGAGAGAGGAAAAAATGGACAGGCAGATCATAGGTTCACTGAATCGTTTAGGTTGGAGAAGACCCTTAAGAACATCGAGCCCAACCGTAAACCTAATCCTGCCAAGTCCACCACTAAACCTGTCCCTAAGTGCCACGTCTGCACGTCTTTTAAATACCTCCAGGGATGGTGACTCAACCACTTCCCTGGGCAGCCTGTTCCAATGCTTCATAACCCGTTCAGTGAAGAAATATGTTTCCTAATCCCAGTCTAAACCTTGTGCTCTAGACCCTTCACCAGCTTTATTGCCCTTCTCTGGACACGCTCCAGCACCTCAATGTCTTTCTCACAGTGAGGGGCCCAAAACTGAACACAGTATTCGAGGTGCAGCCTCACCAGTGCTGAGTACAGGGGGGCAATCCCTTCCCTAGTTCTGCTGGCCACACTATTTCTCGTACAAGCCAGGATGCTGTTGGCCAGCTTGGCCACCTGGGCACATTGCCGGCTCATCCAGATGGTTGGGAAAGATATCAAACAGAACTGGCCCCAATACTGAGCCCTGGGGAACACCACTTGTGACCGGCCGCCAGCTGGATGCAGATGCAGACATAGGTTTGAAGAGGAGAAAAAAGAAGGTTCAGGTAACATTCCTAAGCAATGGAGGGAATGATCTTACTGTTCAAAGAAGACAGCTGGAGGAATACAACGACTGACAAGCATTATAGAGATGACCCCACCATACATCGCTATAGCAGGTCAGCAAGTGTTAAAGGAAAAAAAGAGGTTTTATTTTAACAAGTCCCACATAACCTAAGCACCCAGTTGTTCCTTTTAAATAAGCCCAACAAGCTAGTCCATACAGATATTTCAGACTTTCAGACTCTGCATACAGAACAGCATTCATTGCTTAGATTCCAAAACCATTTAGTTTAGAATAACCAAACACGGACATCAGAACAAACCACCATCAACGCTGTCACCTCTGTCAACGTGGCTGCGAAAGTCTTCTACAGTTCTGACAGCTGAGTACTTTGGTCTTGCTGGTCTGTCCTCTCAAGGGAAAGACTCCACCCACGAGATCTAAACTGTACCTTTCACGACAGTATTCCAAACCCTGGGGAAAAAATAAGAGGAGAGAGAAAAGGTCATTTTGAGATAAAAACCAGACATTATACCTAAGTATGAAAGAATGCATATATCTCATATAACATGCATCTTGTACTGTATATTTCCCATGTGCTTATTGCTGATGGCAAAGAGAAACTACATCTGACACGCAAGAGAATTAAGTGTCAAATCATAACGGGTAAGTTTGGCTGTAAAAGCTTTGCACATTTTCAAAATTTAGCATTTCCCTAACATTACTCAGTTCTAAACATGTTTTGCAGAATTCCCTGAAACATCAAGGTTTCTTTACAAACCTAAACATTTATCTGCAAAGAGATATCTGAAATAATGCAGTACATATGCATACAAAGCTCTCCGCTCCGTGACTTCAGTACAGAACTGATGAAGTTAGAGAAGTCATGGCATTACAGCAGCTAAAGCTCTGTTGAGAGGTATTATCTATAGGCACACCACTAGAGTGAAAACACAGCCCCATGTAGTACCTATGAGAACTTCTGACTGATTAACAATCTTCTCTGAAACCATGTAAGCTCCTACCAGCTCCTTCTCTCATCTTGTCAGAGACTAATGGGTGAAATACCCCTCCGTTCCTTCACCAAGCACAGCCAACAGCAAAACAGCACGGAGGACGTGGGATGCACGTGGGCAATGCGTTTAGGATCATGAATTACTACAGAGTCAGCAAACTACTTTGAGGTCTACAGAAACTCCAGCAGGATTGTGCTGAACCTCTGATACCACCATTTTCTAAGAAAGCATTATCTGAAATACTGTCTTTCCAAACACAGCAGTCGGTGAAACGGTCTACCCAACAACACATGGATGTGTGCATTGTGGACCAATAGCAGCTCTACAATTAAAAACAAACAAGCAATTAAAGCACCAAACAAAAAAAAAAAAAAAAAAAAAAAAAAAAAAACAGCAAAAAAAAACACAAAAAAAATCAACCCAAAAGTTGGTCATACCACGTTCTACCCAAGTTTCCTAAACTTCCAGAGCTCCAAAATGAACTGGCATGAGACAATACAATCTCATATGATTTGATATGATACATTCAACTCACCTAATCTGAGAAGAGGCAAGCTTTCTTTTAACCATTCTAGGAAATACTAGTCATAAGTATCAAGGCTATTTATACTAATAATAATAAAAAATTATTTCATTACTAAAAAGAAAAATGCTAAAATTTGCTCTGAAGCATTCTATTTTGTCAAGTAACTTTGGAAATAAGAGACACGTGCAGTGTAGGTGAGAAAAATCTAAACCATCTCTTTGAAAAACTAGCATGAAGCCTAAGCAAAGAGTCTCATTTTTATTGTGGAAGGAATAATCACTAAAAACAATTTTAATAAAAGATGCCTGAGCAAGTCCAGCATTCCAAAACACCATTTCATCAGATGAAGTACTAAAACTCCAAAAACTAGTTAGAGATTAATTTTAACAGCTAGAAATTTCAACTTTATTCACATATGAAGAGCCAGTCCCCCGCAAAGCTGGGGCAGAGGGGAAGAGGGGAATAATATCAAACAAGACAACTTGTGCAGCAAACTAGTGTATTTTACATTTTCCACACTGGGCCAAGCAAATCTAAGTTAAGATCTTGCATACAGTGCAGTTCCTTCAGTAATGACTTTATTGACCAGTAAAATATGAAGACAGATTTCAAATGAGATGCACTGGTCAGACTCTGATATGAAAGCACAGACTGTACACTCTGTCCATCTGCAAGCATTGTGTAGGGCAAAGGTAAAGATGTGCTCCATGACCATGATGGGATGCACTAGATTTAGCAACCGCTGAGATGGTATAAAGAAGATCTGATCTTCGAAAGCATAGCTTAAATATACCGTTAGGTTAATTACTTGAGCATGGACTTAAACCAGCCTTGAAGGCAATGGAGGCACAAGTTTGACGCTCCTTTACAAAAAGACAGTGCCACATGTTCCAAAAGTCCTATTTGTGATTTTTACTACGATACAAAGTCAAAGATGCGCTGTTTCATAGCCTCAAGTCTGATTCCTGGGAAGGAAAGCACTGCTGTAGTAGACAAATCTTTCAAGTTCCTATGAACTCTATTCAGTGAACAAGGGTCAACAGTAGATTCCTCCTTCTTTACTCAAACTTGGCCTGGCAAATGGGAACAACTCTTAAATTTCCTGCCACGGACAAGAAACTTGACTCGACCAGTCATGTAGGCAGGCAGCCATGTAGTACTGGCCAATCTGTGACTCCAAGGAAGTGTTCTGAGACTAGAAGTGTCCACTGCAGAGCACAGATCCTGTCCTAATGCACCTTTGGGGTTTTGGCAGTAGGTGTTATCAGGTCTTGGTATGAAGCTACATGTGTCAGTGGTTCCTCTGGAAGCTAGAGAAGAAGCTGTCTTTTCTCCCCAGGGAGCCCAGCTGTTTAGCTCTCTCTTCAGGTATCTTGTAAGATTGGCTCCTGTTCCAACCTTCCACAACACTCATCACAGGGAAGCAGAAACAGCAGGGGAGTAAAATATCTCAAATCCAGAGACTGGTGCCTGACACCTCTTACAAGCCTGGGAATGGATTACCGGTTGCAGAGGCTGTAGAGGCTTAAAAGTCTTCCATTAACTACACCACAGCCTTCTCAGGTCACAAACACAACAGCATTATTTAATCACTTTGTGTCCAGTTTTTTTTAAAGAGTGTCAGCTGGAAGTTCTAGTAGGCTCCTATTTAAAAGCTGCTGAAATATTTCAGCCTCCTGAGGTGAAAACTGACCCTCCTCACATCTTACTCAGGAAAAGAAGATGACCGAGGCAAAGAATTCCCAAATAGTAAAAGGTCCCACATTGTAATGTTAAAGTATGGAGACAAAAAAAAGCCATGAGAGGGAGGGGTATGGACAACTGGGTTTTCTTCCCAAGAAGCCCACAGTACAAGGTATTGTCTTGGCCACTGCTGAGACTGTAGCTACAAATAGCTTTTAAAAGAGGGTAAAAGAAAGCAGAAGTTCAAAAATCAAACTGGAGAAAGATTAAAGAAACTTTCTCCTATCAACCTGCCACAGTGCTCAGAGCACCACAAGTGATGCAGAAGTGAACTGCAATGAAAGCCCTTTTAAAGTAAAAAACCCAGTCAGGGTGCTCTGTTCCTCTAGAGCGCTCTACTTTTGTGCCATAAAAAATTGCACATCAACAAACATATAGAGAGGACATCCATATTTAGAACATGCCGAATCACTTGAAGGTACTTGTACTTTGTCACCATGAGAGAGAATACATTGTAAAGAAACACCACCTTTTCCAAACACCTAACCTTTATCTGTTCAAAAGCAACATTTACTGATGAGGAAGGAGCTCTCCTAGCTATAAGGAAAAAGGTCAATATTTAAGCTCATTCAAAAAAAAAAAAAAAAAACAAAACGCACAGTCCCTATAAAAACAGAGCACCACGATACAAGAATCACTCCTATTTCATCCCATACCTGTTGAGCATATGCAAGAGAAAGTATCAAAATAGGAGGAAAGAATTGCTCTGAATTAAGATTACTTGCCCCTCAAAAAGATTTTGCAAGGGTTTCAAGAATACTGCTGAACAGAATCATACGTTATACACATGCATCTTATATCTGTTAGATATCAGAGTTGTAAGGATAGTTCATCTATAATATAAACACAACATTTTTGGAGCCAGTTCTAAAAACTGACAATTGACGTATACTTCTTTGACCAAATCATACCACTGTTTACTGTACTTAGGTATTTTGCTGGCTTCAAGAGTAGATTTCATCAGTAACCCAGCCAAAAAGTAGAGTTATCTTTATAGCTACTAAGTTTCAGGATCAGCACTGAGGAGACCCTGTAGGTACATTACATTTGAAGTCCTGCTGACGGAGCTCAAAAGAAAAACAAGAACATAACCCCAAAGATCAGAACACAATAAAGCTATGTGACCGCATTTTAAGAAAGGGAGACAGACAGATGCTTATTCAAGTCTGCAGTTTGGTTAAACAGAGGTATTCAAAGCCCTCTCTTCTCTTCCTACATGCCATTCAGTTGGTGTTTAAATGAAGAATGATTTTATTTGTAAAAGCTGCTTCCTCTTCAGGAATTAAATTTATACGGGCTCTTTGCAGACGAGTCTACTTGTAACACACGAGACTGCAGTATGAAGTTGTATGACTTGTTTTCAAAAAGTAGGGACAAAGGCCGTGCCCAGGAAGACTCAGCAAAAGATTCTTTTTTTTTTTAGTAATCTCTGAATTTTCATGGTCAATATTACCCCTGCCAACTTAAGTGACACTCACTTAGAGAGAATGACTATTTCCATCCTTTCACATACACGCACGTCTTACCTCATACATGACTTGTCCTGATGCCAAGCGTTTTCTGTCACCGAATGCTAACTGCAACAGATGTAAACTCACAACATCACCTTCACTGAAAAAGGTATAAATTAATGAAATTTGGTTACAGAGCTGCTTTATAGTCCTCATTATCCTTTCATTAGATCTAGACTGAAGGTTCCTTAATAGCATTGTCTCGCTGAACAGAAAAACAGCACTTCCCAAAACATGATCATTGGTCACATTTAGCCGCCAGAACACAAAGGAGGAAATTTGGACACTCACAGCTTCTGGGGCAAATGCTAACCATACAATCTGAAAGCTTTCATATGTTGTCTGGACTAGAAATGGTTGGGAATAGTTCTTCACAGTGAAGAGCTCTCCATCAGAACTGCTTTAAAGTCAAACTGAAAAAGATTGCCACTCTGTGAACAGCTGAGCTGATGCTGAAAGGGTGAGATCCTTCTCCCCTTCCCTTCCCACCAAAGCTCCGCTCCCTCTCCTGCATACACGGCACCCTTCCGCATCCTGATTTCATTCATGAGCCCAGCAGGAAACCATTGACTTTGCTGCTGAACAGTTTCTCTGCCAGGCGACATGAACCGGCTCACGAAGGCTAAAGCTGGCACAAGGTAATCGGCCATACTGTCACCTCCTCCTTTAGGGGCAGCAGGCTCTTGTGTCGGCATGTTCACTGGTCTAGAGCTGCAGCCTCAACTACTTTTAATGGTATTTTAATGCCATGGTGTGAATATCGAGCAAATCATGAAGCAGTCATCAAGAAACAAAGGAAATCATTTCAGAATGCAAGCACAAAAATATAGCCACTGCTGCTTTGCCTTCTTTCAGCAGCTAGGAACTAGTGGGTCCCTCTTCATCTCTTAAATCCTGTAAAAATTGCCCCATCAGCTCAGCACCTTCCGTACCTGAGAGGATCTTCTGCACAGCTAAATAAACAAAAACGTGTGTCCACTGTATGTGAACAAATATTAAAAAAGGAAAATCAATGGCTTATAGTAAGTTTTTGTTCACCTTTCTTGTGTAGACTGAACAGCCCACAAGTAGCAACAATTGCGAGGATCATTCTCAGGCTCTTGGAAAGTAACGGCGTAGACAGGAATCCTTCCTCCTTCAAGCTGAGAGTGGTGCCTACAGGTTTGAAAAAAAAAAAAAAAAAAAAAAAGAAAAAGAAACAGGGTGAGCCTACTGGCCCTAACTGTTTGTAGAAGGGTAGAAGCATCTTCTGAGAAAAGAGCACCTTACATGCTTCTCCTCAAAGTACAGAAGGTCATACTCCCATCTCAAACAAGTGAGTCAAGGAAGCGACTACATTTTAAGCAACAGTCAAGAGGTGAGGAAATTACTGTCCGTCAAGCGCAATAACCTGGGTTTATCTCCTCCTCTGCCTGAGGAAGAGGAGGAACATCAAAGATTACTTCAGCTGCCAGGCAAAAGATTATTCCTACTGTTGTCGCCTGCTGCAATATTGAACTTCAAATGCAGCATCTCTTCTGAGCAAGCTGAAAACAGTGCCAAACAGAAGCAGTTTCTTGTTTCTTTACTTGGACTATGTAAAGCATTTTTCTTCTAGACTTCTGAACGTTACTTGTACCTTCACAATCTATTCTCGCCACCTAACTATTCCTCCACCCTCTATTTATGCATCCAAGAGTTTCCGGTGAGTCACTGCAGATTTGCTTAAGTGAATCCCTATCTGAATTTGGTCAAATATTTCAAGTGAGATTGCTCTTTGGCAGATTTGAAATCATCTCTCTCATTTTTCTGTTGCTTATAAATTTGCATGACCCTTATTCTCATCTCCAAGTGTTCCAAGCAGACTTTCATTCACATGCCTCGATGCCTTGCAATGGGTCAATCCCCTCTTTTGGTCAAGGCTGAAATGTGGGAAAGAATGTATTTTCAGGCACAGATCAGCTATTGATCTTTCATGTCTCACTAGTTTCTACCTGGACACTTCAAAGAATATTATCACCAAAATCACATCATTAACATACTCTAGCCTTTCAGTGTATGCCCTAATTGCAGGAACTGGTTCTGAGAAATCATCTTTAAAATCTCTTTCATCGAGATACACACATTTCCTGCTTCACTGAATACTGCTGATAGAACAAACTGTCTTACAGAAAGCAGCTCTATCACATCCTAGCTGCTTGACATAACCCAGAGAAGCATGCCTTCTGCAATTCCTCAATCCACAGGCACAATAAGGAAAACAATCCTAGTCCACTGGGGAGAAGGCGGTCTGCTTAATCCACGTATGACTTAATGGTTATTTCAGAAGGGGATTTCTAAACGTTCCAAGATTACACTCAACATTTCCGTCCCTGAAAAACTTCTCTTTAAATTAACATACTTCCTTCTTAAGCAAAACATCGAGACCCCTGCGCCTCCCGGCATGACCAAGTGCAAAGGCCTACTTACTCCCGCTTCAGACTTTTCATATTCCAGAGTGACAGGTAGCCATCTGAAAAACCCACAGCGAGCCGATTGCTTCTGCTTATGTAGCACAGGGTTGATATTGCTGTTGCTGATGGATTTTGTAGTTGAAAGCAGAGATGTCTCCCTTCTCCCGTCACAGCTTCTCTTCTTTGTGGAACGTCAGCAGGAATTCTAGTGGCAACTACTAGACCTACGCACACAAAACCACGCAATAAATGAATGTGTTATGCCATTTAGGTGGCATTTTAAACACTGATGTGACAACATGTATAACCTAATTCTACCATCCCAGGCAAAATACCCATTTATGCAACACTTTGCTTGCTGTTTCCATTTTGTATGTAGTCAAAGAACATAAGAACTCTCCGACTGGACAGCTATTCTCAATCCTATTTCAAAACCAGGTAAAAGTGTAACCGTCATAGACAAATTCTTCTGGGCTCTGCAGATCAGGAGTATGGGCCTCATGAGGAAGCTGTCTGAAGTGACATCAACTCCTGAAGCCACTGTTGTAAGAGCCAAAACAGTGTATGCAATCTGAATACACAGATTAGAGGTTTCATTCATCCAAATGCATGGGTTTTGGTACGTCAGACTTAGTTTAAAAAACAAGCCTAAAATTTGCCCCAAGTCAATTAACAGAAGCAGAACATTCCAAAGAAATGGGGCACGTCCGACACACCTTCCTACCAGGCAGCTGCACTGACTCAGATGGTAAGATTCCTACACCTCGCTGGCAAGAATCATAGTGACACAGGGATCCTGGTGGGAGGGGGGTATTTGTAACATTAGAAGGAGTATTAAGCCACTCCCATTTTTAATCCGTTCAGGACTACACGATGTCACACCGCCATCTGTAATCAGTAGTCGTAAATGTCTGCACACCACTATCTTCAAAGTGGGATGCATATTTTTGATTTAAAAGACACACGTTTTATTACTTTTAAATTCAAGTTTAAAAACCGCAAGCTTACCCGATGCTTCATTTTCCACCTGACTGCAAGGGAGATCATCCAAACACAGGTCAACCAGAAGTAGATGACCAACATCTGTAGCCACCGCTGCCACTCCAAAGAGCCATCGCAGAGTCTGATGTAGGTGCTGAGGGCTCACGCTGGCTTCTCCGGGATTACTTATGGGTTCTATAGCAGTTACCTACAGGAAAACTACAAGTTAATATTTAAGCTGTTTCACAAGCTAAAGAGAAATCACTCAAAAGTGAAGCCAGAATTAGGAACATAAGACTGAAAAACAAAGCATTGTTTCAAATTATATCAAGAAAAAAGGAAAAAAAAAAAAAGCCCTGTACAAAAATCCGTTGCTGCCTTGTGTTTACTAGATTTCCTACAGTTATTTAACTGAGTTAACTTCAACTGCAATGGTGCAACCTATTATTACAGCTTACCAATTTCCATTTCCTACTTTGAAACCATTAACTCAAAGAAAACACAGAAAATCAGTTATATGCAAGAAACTCTATCATATTGAAGGGACTTCCGTAAGAAAGACAAAACTCAATCTCGTTCTCCCACTGCTCACAGCCCACCAGCACTGGGATACAGTCTACGCCGCCTTTGCCAAACAGGTACTGGGGCAAATCATGGCTCTAAGTCAGACGAGGCAGCGGTCAAGTTGCATGGGAGACACACCATTTCCATGGGAATGAAATATTTTTAGAAAGTCTGGAAGGGAGATACTAGCTTAGTAAAATTTACACCAGTCCCCATTTAGAATCAAAACAGCAAGCAGGGAAAGCAAAAACGTGCACACCAGCACTTTCATGAATGTGAACACAAATTTAAAAAGCCAGCCAAAAACAGCGGCAGAAAGAACAGCAGCTTGTTCAAGAAAAAGCTAACTCCAGCTGAGGAGAAGTGCACGCTGCTCTCTAACACGCGAAGCGGTCTGCGTGCAACTTTATTACAAGGCCTTCGTTAAGACAGACCTTCCAGCACCTGCAACACATCCCAGGACAATATGACTGCTAGAGCAGAGATACAAGCACAGGGAGACTCCCGCACTAAAGCTGTACGACCAAAGAACACGGGCGATCCTTTAGCCTTCTTGCAAAAGGCAACACAATGAAAACAGGAAGCTTTACATCAACAACAAGGTTTTACACGACAATAAAACAGAGAAGTGAGCATCACAAGGTATCCGCTTTTGTATATATTGGTTTCCCCCGCCCAAGAGGTGGGGAAAGATATCCAAAGCCCTAAGCCCCAACGTTTTCTCCTCTCCCAATATCAAGCACTTGCTAGGACCACCCTGCCTGGCAATCTACTACACAATTTGCCTTTCGTCTTGGCTACAACAATTCTAATCTTAGAAGTGCCCATTGTAATCTAGACAACTTCATTTTGTTTCAGATTTCCTGGAAATCAAATCAAATTTCCAATCTTCTCTGCTAATCAAAGGACTACCAAAAGCATTCTGATTGGTTGAATTCTTGCTGCTCCAAGTCTTGGTGACTGTTAGGAGGAAAGCAGAAATACCGCACATATCTTGCTGCACAATTAGCCAAAGTTCAAGTGTTGCTGCTAACTTCTTTTTAACATTTTGTTTGTTGTACAACTGGCTCCAAATCAATCCTTTCCTTTTTTGCATATGATCTTCCAAAAACATTTCCCAGTCTTAACACTTCAGTTTTCCATGTAGAAGCTCCTGAAACTGCATATTTTTCCAATGTGCTGTGCACTGGCTTTGCGTATTCTCCTCGACTACTGCCAACTCAGTCTGGGAATGAACAAAGAAAACTTGCCTCAGCTCACTGAATCTGAATGCTACCCTTCTGCCTCATACAAACCAGGACAATTTGTGAGAACACCCTTCCAGAGTTCTGAAACGTACAACCATTATAAACCAATTTAATATCATTAATGATTTAAATACAGATTTGCTTTTACAGGAAACCAATTCAAATAATACTCCATTAACATTTTCAGTTTCCTGCTGCATTTCACATACATATCCAGAGGGCAATTAGAGATGCTCCCACAAAAACAAAAAAAACCAAACCCAAATGCCCCCCCGCCAAATTCTTTCTGAGCTTGTGAGTTTGGTTTTTTAATCTCATTCCTTTACTCTCTGAATGACTACACATCTACTCTTACACTAAAAGGCAGTCAGACAGCCACTATAAATACCCTGTATTAATCCACCGATGGCTTGACACCTTGCACCAGACTTACTCTAAGTCCGTGTTAACCTGTACAACTCAGTTGCCCACTGAAGATATACCCACACGGAAAATAGTCCAGAAATTAAGGTGCTCATTAAAGCCTCAAAACAGCGGAGACACAAACTGCAGAGAGTGATGTTAAGACTAGAGCTGCAGTTTACTTTTAAAAAGAATCAGTGTGAAAATCAGAGAAGCGTTCAGGCAGATTAAAAACCCATATTATGTAATGTATAGATTTGGAAGGAGGAGTTACAGAATACATTCAAAACATATGGGCAGTGGCCAAGTGCCAGATGTATCTACTTGTTTTTGCTCACCCTTACTGCCGCTCACAACTGGAAGTTAACAGTCCAACCAGCAATACCCGTGCCCTCTCTATGCTGATCTAACTCATCTAATAGCAAAAAGACAGGAAGCAAATTGAAAGCAACAGACCAAGCATGCTTGTAACCAAGAGCATTCATCAGGGCATAAGAGCAAAAGTTCAGAGAAGCTTTGGCTTTATTCCAACATTCATAACCTTTATCACACAACAGCCAACTTCCCCCCCCCTCCCCTCTCCCCCCCAACAAGGCTTCTTCAGAACTCTGAGATTTATCAAGGTGACAGGCAAACTAACACAGTGGAGCACCAACCCAACTCACCTCTTTAGAAATCGCCACCACACAAACGCTTACTACTAGTAATCACACTGTAGCATTACAGACAGACAAAACTCCACCTGTATTCTAGCAAGTCCAACCAAATCACGTTATAGAAAGCTGAGGAATAAGTAAGTATTTCTTTGTTGCAGATTCTAAAGTGATAAAAATATAACTTATGCTGATTCTTGTCTACATTCAGATAATGAGCCGAGGGGACGTGACATCATTTGGGTTTATGGCTTAGAGAAGACAGGAAAAATTAGTAACATTTCACCAGTGTATCCCATCTACACAAGCAAAATATTCAATAAGCAGAGATTCAAGGACTTCAGACTGAAAGTCAATCTTTTCACCACCTGTCAGATAATGCACCGAAGGCTCTTTTTTGCTATCCTAAGTCAACAGAAAAATGTGTTCTGCTCTGAAGTCACCTGCTTGCTAGTCCAAGACTCATGGGAATGTGTCCAAGTCATTTACAGCCCAACTGTTGAAGTCTGAGATATTTTAAAGACAGTATTTCTGACAGAAATGAACCGTTTAGGACATGGATGTTAGAGACACTTGAAGGGGGGCGGGGCCGGAAGGGATACTTTTTCACTCTGGCCAAAAAAAGAGTTTTCAAGGCCTTTTTGTGGAAGTGGAGAATTAGGTGTCTACGTGCTCTACCGTAAAACCAGAGAACTTGTTTTACTACCAGGAAACTCAAAAGATAATGGCACCGCTAAGCCCACGGTTTTACATCAAGGCGCTCCCGACTGGATACTCTGCACTGACACTACGGTGACGCAATATAGAAAAAAATACCTCCTAGCAAAGAGACGCTCCAAAGCTTTTCCTGAAACAGCATTATGCAGCACCTAACAACAGAAAAGCTTCGCTTCTCCCATGAAAAAGGGCCTACCCTTCCTGGAAGAACAACTGCTTTAACCACTCTTGATGTTCCAAGGTCGTCCGGGCAGAGAACACTTCCCTTTGCTTCTTCCAAGCCAACCAGCAGTCCAGTTCTCTTCTGCCAGGAAAACTCCTTTACCACGCAAATGGTGGGAGGCTGATCATTTACTCCGCTGAAACGGTATGCAGAGAGCCGCTCTCCTGTCACAGCGTTCACCACCTCAAGCTGAGGACCACACGCCAACCACGCCAGGCCATTTCTCCCTGGAAGAGGAGAGAAAGCTGACTAAAGCCAACTCCCAGCCAAAGATCGAAAACAACTGGAAAATCACAGGCGCTGCCCCTTTTCTTCAAGAAAAGGACCTAACAGAGGAAGACAGACTTACCTAATTCTCATCACTTATTTAAAATCACCCACTGAAATCCTCAAGCAATATATCTTAAAATTAACCACCTTATTATTTGGCATTTGTACTTGTCGTTCCTGCACTGAAGAATTCTCATTGTCTGGGACAAAGATTACAATATATTGATCTCTAGTCTTTATACCATATTCGGCTTGGTTTTGCTAGAAATCATCTAAATACAGATGGGAATACAAGTCCTAAAGCATACTTCAAATATAACAAATCTAAGCCAATTCTTTTCTAGTTTATTAACTTTGCTTGGCACTTGCCTACTTTGGGCAGGGATTTGGACTTCAGCAAGGAATTACCTTCAAGCGGGCACAGCGTGAGTGAACTTAAACTTTTACACATGCCGATTACAGAGAGAATTTAACACATTTTGTTTCACTGAACTACTTCCAACCCAAAGGAAGTATTAACTCAAGTACTGCACTGACAGTCAGGCAGAGAGATTCTACGTGGTCTCAACAGAAGCCTGGACATCCAGACAGGCACCCAGCTCTACATTCAGGTCACCTACAAAGTCAACTACCTACTCTGCTTAGCCACTTTCAGCAACTCTCACTGGATACTCATCTGCATCCTGTTAAATACTTTGGAAATCTGGCTGCAGTGCTTAACAGGGCTATCTAGCCTCTTCCTTCTGCTTTTATTCAGGCTAGAAAAGAAAAAGCAGGGGGGTTGCCTCTGTAACACTGTAGAAGAACTACTTCTGCATGTGGTGTTACGATGGTACAAATAAATACGCCCCAAACCAACACTATTACTTTCTGAAAAATGCCTTTCTTTTAATTAGAAATTGCGGAGGGCTCACTGACTCGGCATGTGTAAGGAAATAATTTTAATAGCACAAGATCAGTGCAGGCTGTTGTAATTTCAAAGTTTTACTCCACTAATGTTTTAATATTAGCATTTTCATATTTTTTTCATAGTACATCCTTTTTCTTCTCTCAAAACCCGATGCATCTGAACAGCACCAACCAGACACAGCCGATACTGTGACCCTATGCTTCAGGTAACCTCCAGGCAATAACAACTTTATAGCAAGACCCAATTCAAAGGAAAACGCTCACCTCTGGAAAACTTCCCACGCAGCACAGAATCGGGGCTTGTCTCATCTTCCCCAAATGCCTGAATAGTCACCGCTGGAAACTACAGCAGACTGCTCGTTACCTGAGCTGTTAGCTCTTGCATTCTTCACTGTAAATAAAGAAAAAAAATGCAAAAAGAGACTCCTGTCAGCCATACATATTTTTGAGACTGACAGAAGTTTCATCAGTTTGCAGTGAATACTCTCCTATCCATCTCCTGTAGCTCTTTTCCTTAAAAAATGGCACGCAGGACAGTTTTGGATCTCACAGCGGAGCAAAAGGGAATCCTTTGCTTTCCTGATGCCTACGAGACCACCAACAAAAAGTGACCAGAGGTGCTGACAAGGTAAAGAAGAGGAAAAAAACCCAACACCCTGAGTCCAAGTCTACTCACGTAGGTTAGGAAGATGCGATCTGAGAAAAACCATCTTTTAAAAAGCTTCTCAGGAACAGGTAGAAGTTTCCATTTGTCCTTTCCCTCAATTTTAGACTTTATTCCTTATTGTTCCTTGTCTTCTGCTAGATTTCACGCACCATGTATGTCTTGTTCACTTTTTGCACGTTTATTCTGAACATGAAGGAATACTAAGTTCTTCACTACCTTCATTCTCAAGCTCTTCCACAAAATGGACTCTCCATATTTTCACCTTACAAGCAATACAGACTTTCACAGCTCATCAATTCCAGCGTAGTTTTCCATACACTTATGAGGTAAACAGAACACAGCATTTTAAAACACTGATAAAGCTTCGTATTCCTTATTCCAGTCCTTTCCTTCCGATTGCCTGTCCTTATCACACCTCTGCAGTATTTCACAAACAATTCCAGGCCTTTCAGACAGTTCTCACGCTTCTGGAGGTGCTCCACAAAGACTTCACATTTCAGTACATCAAGAGAGATTTTCTGGTGGAAAAACTTGAAAGCTGAAGTGATTTACAAGATTAAATAGGCACCTTGAGAAGAGAGAGTCCCTACACGTGGAAATACAAACTCCTCCAAGTAACTGTGTTTTACAAGTCCTGAAATGGTTACTGAAAAAGCCTCCGCAAGACAAGACAGATTTAATTACCTTGTTCAAACAGCACTGCTTTCTTCATGGAGTCTCAAAAGGAAGATACTAAACGTAGTTCACCATGCCTGGGTGTTACGCATGCTGACCAACGCAGGCATCAAACAGAGCCCTTACCCCGTGCTACAAAGCAGTACAGCCAGCCACCTGAATGTGCACACAAAGCATATTGTGTTATCTGTACCAGACACGTTCTCCTGCAAACAAAGGTTTAGGATTGCTTCTTCCAGCGTGCACTAATAACCTGTTTTCCTTACGGCATAGGAGGTCACAGCTAGTTCTGAAGGCTAGGCTCTGGGAGCAACACAAAGTTATTAAAGGGAAGTGTTTATGCCTAAATACAATTCATACAAATGGTACTTGTGTGGAGAAAGACTGTGCTCTAAAGGCTGGGCACAGGAATCTCCTATACTTCAAGTCACAGGCACTGGAACTATTTGAGAATATGTCCCAGTATTTTCTGCCAGCATGAAAACAACGAGCGCGTGAAACACAGGACGCAGCAGTCAGGGTCCCGCATTAGGCACGAGTCAGCATTTTGAGGGAAGTACTTCATGATTGCTAACAGAATATATTGTAGTAGTAGCAAGACAGTGTTAAGAAAAAGAGTGAATAAGTACTTTCCAATAGGGCGCATAAGGGCATTCAAGAAACCTTCTCAACTGCATGCTCTCCCTGAGTGGCCCTGAGTCACCCTGCCTCAGGGTGTGTACTTGCAGTACTCAGGATGTTGTACTTACATCATTCTGCTAAGTTAAACCAAGGATTACTGGGAAATCAAAACAGTGGGAAAATAGTTAGAGGTAGGTTAAAGGCGTGAAGCCTCTCCTTTGAGAGATATGTCCAACACTAACTGCATTTCTGCTGTCTTTGAAAACAGTGACTGCGACCACATTCCTACTCCTCTCTCTTACAAATCAGATCCGTGTAAAATGCCACAGGCACACTCCATGTTCAGGAGTAAAACAGAATCCAGCCTCCCGGCTGTATCCGACACCAAAGCGGTCTGGGCACAAGCTGCCAAAATTACCACGCTTCTTCACCCGAGGTACTTAGGACTGCCAAACCTCATGAACTATTTCCAAAGAAAGGAACGTGCCACGAGTCAGAGACTGAGCTTTGGATTAAAAACCTACAGAAAATTAAAAAATAATGAGAAATTGCATGTTTGAGCAGAATCACACGCAGCCAAGTCAGAGTTCTGGGATGTCAGTTTTCACTGACGGCAGTCCATGAAAGTCACTTTCAAAGGCCAACGATGCTGCGGGCTTACTGAAGAAAAAGCTAAAAATACGGTCAGTCGCAGCTGAAGACACGATTTCACAAAACAGGTTGACTTCAGTGCTGCTGCCTCCATCTCTCCATCTGCTCCTTTGTTCTACTGCTCCATTCCTGTGGCTTCCCTTGCACAGACCTGTACGAGCTTTAGAGCACTTTATGAGCCACGCTAACTCCCTAAGCAGGCAGGAAACTGACCCAGAAAAGTAGAGAGTTTTCCACCACGTGAGAGAGTTAAACTGGCTTGCAGAGAGAACTAGCAACAAGCATAAAAGTTGGCACAATGACAGTGCATTGAGGAGAAGGAGAGGGAATTTGCCCGTCTCCATGTGGGGGCAGGAGGCCGTTCTGCTAGCTCATGCACATGTGAAACTACACGCTCAGTCTGCAAGGAGAGTTGCAAAAAACCCCTTTACTTTTGGAAAGGACAGCACCCAAGACACACTCAGTCAACTTTTAACTCCCTCGTGCACGGAGAGACTTGCTCCCTCACCGAGAAAGGCTGCGGCTGACAGGCGTCACTCTTTCCTTCTGTCAGCCAGGGGTGGCAGCTAAAGCGATTCCAGGGAAGTGCTACTTGCTGACCAGAGAACGGACAGCATGGTGTGACACTGCTCGCATCACATTTTCTAAGGAAACAGGACAAAGAGTGGGAAGAAGCCAAAGAGGAAGAAATGGAAGGAAAACTAAGTTCTTTTGAGAGAACGAGCACCCACTTTGTTGAATAGCAGGGAAAGATGACAATTATAGAACTTCTCATCTTAGCATTAATGACTGCTTCAGTGGCATTTTCCCAGAAACACAGGAAGCAAGTCACAAGCACTGGACGGAAAAGACACTTTCAGCACCTTAGTAGTCAGGTTCAGCGAACTTGCACGTTGCCATATTTTACTCCTGCAGAAAGACCATTTAGTGAGTGAGTTAGCAGGTGATTTCGCGAGCACCGCTGCGTCATTTCTTTCCCACTTAGGCAGAACCCCCCTCCCGATGTTTTAGCCAAAACCCCTACATTCAATCCAAAACCTAAGTTTTCATCTAAAAAGCCACTAGCATAACAGAGATGGTCTGTATCAGAATTCTACAATCAGTCAGGCTCATTGCACTCAAGTGCAGCCAACAGGCTGTCTTGCAGAGTTTGGTGGATGCTCCACAAGCTCTCCAAGAAGCACGAATCTACAGCAGTAGGTGAGAAGAAGAAATTTCAGCTCTCTATCCCAACAGCACCCAACAGCCCCAATCCCATATCTGATCCAGACCAGAGATTTGATTTCCCTTTAAATGACAAACAAACAAAACCAAGACACATCAGCATTTGACACTAGAGCCAGCTTACCCAGCTACCTCCTATGGTTATTCTCTAATATGACTCTACTTGCATTCAAGAGTTGCAGTTCCTCTCTAACGTGGCTGAGCTAGCAAAAGTTCCTGAAGTCAGTTCTGAAATTATGCTCTTTTTTACATTGCTTGGTGTACCTGGACAGACAGTCATAGGTGCTGAGCGTCTCAGCACAGAGCACACCCGCAGCCTTCCTGATAGGGGGAGACCATAGTTAAGACAACATTCCCTGCGTACCCCACAGCTCTTGCCCCTCCCACCACAAATTCCAGAATCACAGAGTCACAAGGAAGACAAAGGCCTTCCAGAATCACTGGAGGTCATCTGGTCCAACCCCCCTGCTCAGGCAGGGTCACCCAGAGCAGGCTGCCCAGGACCATGTCCAGGCGGCTTCTGAACATCTGGTTCTGAAACCTACTTTTTACAAACAGCGACCCGACAAGGTGAACTGCAGAAACGTTTGCCACACATGCAACAGGCCCAGGTTTTTGGTGACTCTCTCCTACCAATTTAAGTATTCTCTCCACCACACAAGTAAAACAATACCACACCAGCAAAGGCTTGTCACCATTCCTTCTCCAAAACTATGTCCGATGGCGTGCTAGGTAGAAGACACAAAGTTAAGAGAAGCCTGATTAAGTTCATTTCACTGTCTCAAAACAGCAAACCCCAGGCAAATGAATGCAGCAAAACGAGTTGAAGCTGGAAGCAAATGAGGAGCTGTCCTCAGCAGAACAGGATACAGTACTGTGTGCCCAAACACAGGTGACAGCTACCAGCCAAGACTGACACAATCATCCAGACCGATGGGCCTAAGGCAGCACTTGAACTACCGTGTTTACCCATACACCCCAAACGGGCTCGGCTGTCCCGACAGAATTAAGTCCCTGTGTTTCCCATCATTTTACCAAACATGATCAGGAAGCAATTATTAGACCTGAGAGACTGACGCCACGCTTCTTTCTCCAGACCAGGAGTCACGGTTTATTAAGGAAGCAATCACGGGCTTTGGGTTAAGTCAGCAACGTTGCTGCATGATGCATGCTTCATGCAAAAATCAAGAGCCTTCCCCCCCACCACCCCAAAAAAAAAAAAAAAAACACGCTGGATTCCTGTAAAGCTGTGCTCTCCCCATTAAACCCAGCCCTCTTCCTGCCATCACCGCTCTGCACAGACAGCGAATTTCCTACCTCCTCCATTTGGCAGTTACCCACGCTGAAGCACAGACATGGTTGGCAAAGAGCGACTGGGAAGGGAGCGGCGTATGGCCTTTCAGTGAAGGTGTGCCTTGAATGATTTCTTAACCACGTCACCATCAGACCCCTTCCTTCCCAGAGCAGCCCACCATGCACTCCTTGGCTCTTACACGCCACAGCCTCCTACTGAAATGCTTCTGTCTGGCTAAATAAGTCATGTTAACATTGGCTGCTTTCAGAAACATGCCCAAAATTAAAAGCACTGGGGGTTTTTTTGGTAAAAAAGAAACATCTGCCCCAAGTTCTAGGGTGTGTATCTCATGACTGGTTTGAAAGTGAAAATCTTTGGTTCTCCCTGCCAAGGACTTTGAAACAAGCCAAGTCTGAGCTGCTTTGTGACTGCACAAAGCCCCTCTATGAAGTCACAAAGCCCCTCTATGAAGTCACAAAGCCCCTCTATACCATCTCAATGCACTGTATGTAGTCACAAATCTCCTCTGTGACTGCACAAAGGACCTCTATGATGACATAAAGCACCCCTAGAAAGTCACAAAGTTCCTCTATCATGTCACAAAGCCGCTCTATGAAATCACAAAGTACCTCTATGACATCTCAATGCACTGTATGTAGTAACAAATCTCCTCTGTGACTGCACAAAAGCCCTCTATGACACAAAGCTCCTCTATGATGTCACATAGCCCACTTATGATGACACAAAGCCCCTCTATGAAGTCACAAAGCACCTCTATGACATCTCCATGCACTATATGTAGTCACAAATCTCCTGTGACTGCACAAAGGCCCTCTATGATGTCACAAAGCTCCTGTATGAAGTCACAAAGCTCCTGTATAAAGTCACAAAGCTCCTGTATGAAGTCACAAAGCCCATCTATGAAGTCACAAAGCACCTCAATGAAGTCACAAAGCACCTCAATGAAGTCACAAAGCACCTCTATACCATCTCAATGCCCTGTATGTAGTCACACATATCCTCTGTGACTGCACAAAGGTCCTCTATGAAGTCGCAAAGCACCTCTATGAAGTCACAAAGCACCTCTATGAAGTCTACATGCACTGTATGTAGTCACAAAGCTCCTCTGCGACTGCACAAAAGCCCTCTATGATGACGCAAAGCTCCTTTAAGATGTCACAAAGCCCACTTATGATATTACAAAGCCCATCTATGAAATAACAAAGCCCCTCTATGAAGTCAAAAAGAACCTCTATAACATCTCAATGCACTCTATGTAGTCAAAAAGCTCCTCTGTGACTGCACAAGGCCCCTCTATGAAGTCACAAAGCCCCTCTATGAAGTCACAAAGCACCTCTATGACATCTCAATGCACTGTATGTAGTCACAAATCTCCTCTGTGACTGCACAAAGCCCCTCTGTGAAGTCACAAAGCCCCTCTATGAAGTCACAAAGCCCCTCTATGAAGTGTACAAAGCACGTCTATGATGCCTCAATGCACCCTATGTAGTCACAAATCTCCTCTCTGACTGCACAAAGGCCCTCTATGATGACACAAAGCTCCTCTATGAAGTCACAAAGCCCACTTATGATATCACAAAGCCCCCCCCTTGAAGTCACAAAGCACCTCTATGACATCTCAATGCACTGTATGTAGTCACAAAGCTCCTCTGTGACTGCACAAAGGCTTTCTATGATGACACAAAGCCCCTCTATGAAGTTACAAAGCTCCCATGTAATGTCACAAAGGGCACTTATGATATCACAAAGCCCCCCTATGAAGTCACAACGCACCTCTATGACATCTCCATGCACTGTATGTAGTCACAAATCTCCTCTGTGACTGCACAAAGTCCCTCTATGATGACACAAAGCTCCTCTATGAAGTCACAAAGCCCCTCTATGAAGTCATAAAGCACCTCTATACAATCTCAATGCACTGTAGGTAGTCACAAATCTCCTCTGTGACTGCAAAGGCCCTATATGATGACACAAAGCTCCTCTACAAAGTTACAAAGCTCCCATGTAATGTCACAAAGGGCACTTATGATATCACAAAGCCCCCCTATGAAGTCACAGCGCACCTCTATGACATCTCCATGCGTGGTATGTAGTCACAAATCTCCTCTGTGACTGCACAAAGGAACTCTATGATGACACAAACCTCCTCTATGATGTCACATACCCCACTTATGATGACACAAAGCCCCACTATGAACTCACAAAGCCCACTTATGATATCACAAAGCCCATTTATGAAGTCACAACACAGGTTTATGAAGTCACAAAACACCTCTATGACATCTCAATGCCCTCTCTGTAGTCACAAAGCTCCTCTGTGACTGCACAAAGGCCCTCTGTGAAGTCACAAAGCCCCTCTGTGATATCTCAATGCACTCTATGTAGTCACAAAGCTCCTCTGTGACTGCACAAAGGCCCTCTATGATGACACAAAGCTCCTCTACGAAGTCACAAAGCCCGTCTATGATGTCACAAATCCCACTTATGATATTACAAAGCCCCTCTATGAAGTCACAAAGCACCTCTATGACAGCTCCATGCACTGTATGTAGGCCCAAATCTCCTCTCTAACTGCACAAAGGCCCTCTATGATGACACAAAGCTCCTCTATGAAGTCACAAAGCCCCTCTATGACATCTCAATGCCCTGTCTGTAGTCACACATATCCTCTGTGACTGCACAAAGGTCCTCTATGAAGTCAAAAAGCACCTCTATGAAGTCGCAAAGGACCTCTATGAAGTCACAAAGGACCGCTATGAAGTCACAAAGCACCTCTATGAAGTCACAAAGCACCTCTATGAAGTCACAAAGCACCTCTATGATATCTCAACGCGCTGTATGTAGTCACAAAGCTCCTCTGTGACTGCACAAAGGCCCTCTATGATGACACAAAGCTCCCCTGTGATGTCACAAAGCTCCCCTGTGATGTCACAAAGAACACTTATGATATCACAAAGCCCCCCCCTTGAAGTCACAAAGCACCTCTATGACATCTCCATGCACTGTATGTGGTCACAAAGCTCCTCTGTGACTGAACAAAGGCTTTCTATGATGACACAAAGCTCCACTATGAAGTCACAAAGCCCCTCTATGATATCTCCATGCACTGTATGTAGTCACAAAGCTCCTCTGTGACTGCACAAAGGCCCTCTATGATGACACAAAGCTCCTCTATGAAGTCACAAAGCACCTCTATAACATCTCCATGCCCTGTATGTAGTCACAAAGCTCCTCTGTGACTGCACAAAGCCCCTCTATGAAGTCACAAAGCCCTTCTATGAAGTCACAAAGCACCTCTATACCATCTCAATGCCCAGTATGTGGTCACAAAGCTCCTCTGTGACTGCACAAAGGCCCTCTATGGCACAAAATTCCTCTATGATGTCACATAGCCCACTTATGATGACAAAAAGCCCCTCTATGATGTCACAAAGCCCACTTATGATATCACAAAGCCCATTTATGAAATCAGAGCACAGCTCTATGAAGTCACAAAACACCTCTATGACATCTCCATGCACTGTATGTAGTCACAAATCTCCTCTGTGACTGCACAAAGGCCCTATATGAAGTCACAAAGCACCTCTGTGAAGTCACAAAGCCCCTCTATGATATCTCCATGCACTGTATGTACTCACAAAGCTCCTCTGTGACTGCACAAAGGCCCTCTATGATGACACAAAGCTCCTCTACGAAGTCACAAAGCGCACTTATGATGTCACAAAGTCCCCCTATGAAGTCACAAACCACCTCTATGACATCTCAATGCACTGTATGTAGTCACAAAGCTCCTCTGTGACTGCACAAAGCCCCTCTATGATGTCACAAAGGTCCATGATGCCACAAAGCCCCTCTATGATGTCACAAAGCACCTCTATGAAGTCACAAAGCACCTCTATGAAGTCACAAAGCACCTCTATGAAGTCACAAAGCACCTCTATACCATCTCAATGCCCAGTATGTAGTCACACATATCCTCTGTGACTGCACAAATGCCCTCTATGATGACACAAAGCTCCTCTATGAAGTCACAAAACCCACCTATGATGTCACAAATCCCACTTATGATATGACAAATCCCACTTATGATATCACAAAGCCCCTCTATGAAGTCACAAAGCACCTCTATGAATTCACAAAGCACCTCTATGACATCTCTATGCACTGTATGTAGTCACAAAGCTCCTCTGTGACTGCACAAAGGCCCTCTGTGATGACACAAATCTCCTCTATGAAGTCACAAAGCTCCCCTCTGATATCACAAAGCTCCTCTATGAAGTCACAAAACCCACCTATGATGTCACAAAGCACACTTATGATATCACAAAGCCCCCCCTATGAAGTCACAAAGCACGTCTATGACATCTCAATGCCCTGTATGTAGTCACAAAGCTCCTCTGTGACTGCACAAAGGCCCTCTATGATGACACAAAGCCCACTTATGATATCAGAAAAGCAATATAGCTGCCAGAAGCCTGCTGTACTACATCAACAACTTAAGTTTTAAGAGATTGGCCATGTAACGTGATTTCAGACCAACAATGCTGGACCAGTGCAGAGTTCAGCTAGTCTGTGATAAGTCAAGGTAGATACAGAGCAGTAAACACAGCTCATCTGGATAGATCCCTCTTCCTATCTGGTAGAACGACACAAAGACATGATGGGACAAAACCAGGCCTGGTAAAGGCTACTGTCTTCCTACAGCCAATTCAAGTCACATCCGCTCCCAATCTCCCACCACGTTTTTTTTAAAGCATGCTACATGCGTTTTTCATTCAGATATGAAATACTAAGTTTTAGCAATTTTTAAACAAGCTAATTAGATTAGGAAGGGAATAGACAAATTCACGGGAGAGTAAAGTAGGCTATCGTGCCCAGCAGACTACAGAGTCCCTGGACAGCTGTGCAGGGTGATGAAGAGGGGTCTGTGCAAGCCCTGTCACTTCTACTCTTCCACTGGCATCTAGAGATCAGATACCAGAGCAGAACTGGTGGGCCTGAGCCAGGACGGATAATCCTATGCAATGTCAAGCCAGCTACTTTAAGAAAAGTGACAGCCTGTCTTCACGAACCACTGAAAAGTATTTTTCTGCTCTAGAACTGCTTCCTTAGCCTGTGTTTTACCGACGCATTAAAGTGCGTGTTACAAGCCTTCCCTAGGCTCGCAGCATCCAAGCACTCGAGGCAGTGTGCTTATGCGGCTGGGAGCTGCTGTCTCACGTTACTGGCTGTCAGTATTTGGGTCTGCTGAGAAGCAGAACTGCAAGAGCAGGACAGCCACAGATGATTTTGCATATACGAAGCAGGGAAGAAGGTATGAACACAGTCCTAAAAAGCACTCCCTCTCTCTCTCCCCCCAAGAGAAAGCGCACTATAAAGACAGAGACACAGCAGCTCCACAGAAGAGCTCAGATGAGCATTCAGCTTGTGAGGAAGGCTTTGGACAGGCACTTGAAATGTAACCCCCCGAGACAGTAGCAAGGAAAAAAAATTCAACACCGGCTCTTAATAACTGTGTACCCTCAAAGCCTTCTGAATGCTTTCAAAGCATCAGACTAACAGACTGGGGTGGAAGAGAACGGGGAATAACGACTCCAACAACCAGCATTACCCTGGGCATAGCCCTGACATGCCTCGTGTTTAACAGCTGTGTACCGGCTCTTCACTTCCATTGAGTCCTAATGGGAGCTAAATGCTTAAATCCTCCTGGATTTATTGTTGATCTCCCTGGAATGGCACTGAGCCAGTACCAAACTGGAAGAACCAGAAGATGGCTATGTAAGGCAGGGCAGGATGGGAGAGCAGGCCAGCGGATGGTTACCTTTGGGACCTCTATTTCCCAGATAACCTGGTCGGACTTTCTGGAGGCTCCTCCTAGCTTAGCGTTCTGGCGAGTCACTCTCCTCCTCATGGCACAGCCACTGTCCACAAAATCCATGCTATTTATATCCGAACCTACAAGACATGCACACGGGTCAGCATTCAGACAAGCCACGCAGTCCAGCTACCAGACACAAGGCCATGAAAATACAGCATTTCATAGAGAGGTTACATTGAGCTCTTCCTATGCATTCCGTTGGGATGCTCCTGGATCAGGTTCTCCAGTAGTTCAGAAAGGGTCAAGTCCCATCACACATAGCCTATTCAAAGTGTCCTTTTGTTCTTGCAGGAAAACCTGCACACTTCTGGGAATGCAACAGAAGGAGGCCCAAGTTCAGCAGGAGTCCTTCAAACATGGTGACGCCTTACACAGCAGCAGAGACAAGGCACTTTAAGTCAAAGTTACCAGCCGAATGAGAGCTATGCTAACACCAACACTGAGCTGCGGCTGCTGCTGCTGCAGCAGGGTATTTCGCAGTTTCCCCATTGCTTAAACAGGGCTCTTCACAGGGAGTTCAGCAGGCAGGGACATGCAACCTATTCATCTGCTCTTTGCGCTGACATTACTTTCCTGCCCCAACAGAGGCTGCACAGTGACCTGAGTGCCAGGTGTGCCCGCTACTAGCTGCGGTAGGGGATTGCCTCTTGCCCAAATTTGTCATATGCTTGAAGAAGCAAGGTGCCAGAGCTGAGCTATGTTGAGTTCCCAAACCGTCAGCCCATACCAGGAACGCTTCTACTTGGGAAGGGGACAAACTCAAGCAGCTGCCTCCTGGTCAGATCCCAGATACAGTCAGTGTAACACAAGGTTGATCCTTCCTCCAGATTAGCAAGCAGAAGCAGGAAGATCCTCCCTTCCTTGCAAGTATTCAGACCATCCAGGGCAAGAATAAAGAGAAAATTAACAGCTGCTTCACATTTGCCACATCTTAACTAGGAACGCAGCGCAGATGCCTAGAAAGTCAAAGGCAAACAGTGCAGCTGTTTGCCATAGACCTCCTAGGCAAGGATGAGGATTCCAGTCTCACAGCCCAGGTGTGAAGGTCACCTGTAGGACCTCTTATCCAACAGAGCCACATTACCAACTTTACCTGCTATCTCCCCTCTCCCCACCCTTCAGCTGTCTCAGTGCAGAGCCTTCAGCCCTTGTCATCACCAGGCTCCACAACACTCAGGTGCCTTCTTGCCACACCAGCATTCACAAGGCAAAACCGTTTTCTTCCTGTGGTCACTCGCACTAGTGAAAATGTTTTGCGGGTTTATTCCTTGATTGTTGGCACACTCAATCCCCATGTCTTGCAACAAGCAACGTTCCAACTCCTTCAGAGCAACTACAAAAGACATCCTATCGTTAAGGGCTCTTGGCACCACAGGGTCCTATAAAGGATTTTAACATCCATCCCCAAGGTCACGCAGGTAAACATTCGCTCAGACAGCTTTCTATTCTGCTCGGCACACACCGTTCAGGATCTAGAAGGCAAAAGCAACACAGAGACAGAGCGAGGAATTCCTTTAACATTGCTCCCTGTTGGGATTTCTTGGCGTGCACCTACTCTTCCAAGCAAAAAGGCATCAGGGTAATTGGTCTCCAACCAACTGATTTTATCACAGTTCATCAGAGCACTTCCCTGGTTCCTCCAGCAGCACTTCAGAAACCTGCCTTACAGCTTCCTTTCAGCAGCAGCCCATAAACACAGAGAAGAACAACAGCTAAGCTTATTAGAGGCTGCCTGAACTGAAGCAGAAACCAGTTGTATTAACAGGTCTCAAACCAGCACGGTGTTCAACAGCCTAGCCTACATCCAGACGTGGTCCATTTCACCGGGCTACTCAAGCACGTGCTTAGCTTTAGCGGACACATCACCTGCAGCACCAGACAGCACCTCCTCACTGCACGCACGGTTCTTCACCCGACGGTCTTTTGCATCTCCCTGAAGGCGGCCGCGTGCTGAACAGCTGCAATTGGTCGCACCCTGATCCTGTTCTGCTGCCTGTGGGGATGCCAGTGCTGCAGCATCACGCTTCGCAGCAATGTTCTCACCGGCTGCTCTAGCTTCCGCCACAAGCATCTGATCGGAGGAAACAACGCTCGCCATCTCCAGAGGGGTCTCAGCTTGGCTGGCAGCAGCCTGGCAGGTCTGAGTGGACACATCACCTGCAGCACCAGACAGCACTTCCTCAACTGCTGCCAAAGTGACCTTGGAAACAATCTCTATTGCTGCTTTCTCGATTTTGTCAACTTCTTCCTTGTCCAAATTCACTCCTGCCATCTTCTCTCTTTCAAATTCATCTCCTTGTGGCTGTGTGTCGTCCTCCTCCTGACACAAACGTGTAGTACTGGCAATTGACTCAGACAGCTCTTCTTCCTTGGACTGCTCCGAACAGGCAGACTCCAAGTTACCCAGTAACATGCTCACTGCAGAGTCACTGTGACTCGATACAACTTCAACTTCATTATTGAAAAAGGCTTGTTGGATATTAGCTCCCTTCTCCAATCCCAAGCAAACGGCTCTCTCAGAGTCGGCATCTGAGAGCACAAGTTCTGGCATCTGGCTTTCCTTCGCAGGCTTAAATGAAGACTCACCCAACTGCTCTGCGTTGCTGCTCTCCGTGATTCCCAAAGACTTCTGCGTCAGCGTCAGTGATGCTGATGGCCACTGATCTTGGTTTGCACTAGAGCTTGAATCCTGTCTAAGGCTCACTGCAGCGCTGCTGTGACACTCTGCGCCCTTTGAGATCAGAGGGAGAGAAGCACAAGCAGGGACATTGCTTTCATCTGGAGATCCTATTGTTTCTAGTTTTTCACTGTTGTCCTCCAGGGTGCTGGGCTGAATTGTCGTATCTGACAGGTCTGGAAGGTCCTGTGAGAGTTCCAGCCTCTCGTGGGTTTGACACAGAAGAGAGGGCATCATCGACCCTGCTGACAGCAGCGAGGTCGAGGTTTCATTCTCTGGGCGTTCCTCTTCTGACGAGAGAGGTGGTCTTCGAGGAACACATGCTTCTCTTTTGGGTGATGAATCATCCTCTGGCACTTCTTCCTGCTGTTCTTCTTCAATGGCTATTGCTTGTTTGTCGTGATAGCTTGCATGCTTTTTTCTGTGGGAATAGATCCACCAGCATCCAAGAAGCGCCAGCACACCGGGTATGACATATGGGATGACACCGCGGAAGCGTGAAGCCATTTTACAGAGCCTCAGCAATTATAGCTGGAAGGCGAAACAGAAACCATGTTCAAAGAGTCACAGGGAAAGTAACAGGAAGGCAAAAGTTTCATAAATGCCTTGAGGTATTTCTATTTGCATGAACAGGCTTGTTTTCCAGCTGCTTTTTAAATTCACATCTCTGCTCCACCAGCAGACCACAGAACAAGGTCTTTACCTAAGACAAGGGATATCTGGACATTTCTCACCAATATACTCCTCAACTTCACCTTACCTCACCTTCACACTTAAAGTAATTTCACCTGCTCTCTCCTGTCTCACCTTTGCAGGTCAGTACTACACACAAGGACAGCATCCAGCACCGCAAGTTTCTCCAGCACCAGGCTGGGTTCACAACACAGCTGTACCACAAGTATTCCGAGACACAGACTGGATACGCTGCAGCTCTCCCCAGTTCGCTGCTTGAAAGGCAGCATCATGTTCCCGAGAGTTTCATAGGTTGGCAACATGCACTTCTCTAAAGCATAGCTCACTGAAGGTGAAGGGCTTTGCCAGCGTTCTCCTCCACAGCATGGCAAGAGGCTGGTGTGCAGGCACACGACTGAAGCCTGCAGCTAAACAGCAACACACAGCTACTGCATTTACTTTTATACACACAGTGTCCGAATTCCGAAACAAAGAGCAACTACAGCCTGATGAAGCAAGTGTCTCCCAAGAAAGACATGTCCCTCTAAAAGATTTTGCAGCAGTGAAGATGGGAAATATGCTACAACACCCTTATAATAGTCCTGTTTGTCTAGCAAAAGCAGCCTGAGTAGAGACGCTACTGCTTAGGAACCCGGCTCCAAAGTTTGTTCTACTAAATCCAGATTTACTACCTTGACAGCTGCTACTCCTCTGAGTTTCCAGAGTTGAAAGCTGTCTCTTTTACTCTAGAAAGTGTGTGAACCTTTCCCTGCCTGGACACTGCTGACACTCATGTCCCAGCCATGCTCCTCCACTTACAAGCCTCACCTGGGTTATACAAGGCAGGGCTGACAGGCCTTCCCTTTTTCTTAAGGAAAGTCTACAGCTGGAGCACAAAGCCCAGCAGTTACCCACGTCCCCAAAACAGCCTTGCTGCAAAGCACTTAGGGTTTATATTTTCACTGAGCAGGAGTTAAAGCAAAACTTCACATGTCTGACGATGCTTACACACAACAGGCTTTTCTCCAAACAGGCCTAAAGTCTGTTGTCAATGAACAACAAAAATAAAGATCATTTTCATGAGATAGCGAAGTCCTAGAAATGGGAACCACCCACCGGAAGAGAGTATTATCTAGTTCCTCTTTAGAACTTGGTAAACGGAACGGGTGAAGTCTGTACATTCCTAAGCCTCTGCAAGAAGACAGACAAGGACAACTCCCAAGTGACTGAGCCCCCACGCTCTGCAGGGACGTACCCTACGGCGCTGCCAGGGCCTGCCTCCTCCGCTTCCCTCCTGCCCCAGCACTTGAGAGGTTATGCCTCCAGACCCCGAAAGCGGTGGAGAACAAGCCTGGAATTAAAGACCGTCCTGAACGATCACAGAGCAAACAAGCAGGCAGCTAAACTGGAAACAGAGCTTCAACAGCAAGGCGGCCAGGATGCCTTCCTACAAACCCTAGAGTTAGCGATACAGCACTCGGGAAAGAAATACTGTCTGGGTGAAAGAGAACTGGACACGGCTGGCACAGGTAAAACTAAATGGGACCACGCCGGCTCTTAAAATTTTCCATGCTAAAAATAACCAGTAGCACATGCTCTGCCTTCTAGGAGGCATAAGAACAGGAGCTGACAAAAACCTAAAGAACCAGAGGCTTCTTAATCTTAATCCTTAATTAAAAGTAAAAGGAGAGAAGTTACTGCACAGGAACAGACATAGAAAGACTTACTTGACCTACCCTTGGCATAAGCCATATTGTCATTGAAAGCTGAATTGGCACGTGGCACTGCAATATCTAAACTGCAGCTTTGGTTTTTAATACAAAGATAAAGGAGGCAGAGAGTCCGCAGCAGAGGGACCCACCACCTGCTTCCTCCAGCTCCTACTGGAAGGCTTCTTTGGAACGTGGTTCCAGCTGGAGAGCAGAGGTTTTATGACCACATCAGTTAGCAACTGTGACTCAGTAGCTACACGCGTCCAGAGACAGCTAGGAGCCAGGCAAGCAAGGTCTCCAACCGGATGGCACTTATTTCAAAAAGAAGTGAACAGGTAAGCTTCTCTATACGTAAAGGGAGCTGTTCTGCAGCAGTTTCTGCTTCAAACACCAGCACTGAAAGACAAGAACAGCAAGAGATACCCCTTGGGCAATACCACCTTTTCGCAGCCCAGTTAACAGGGGCTACAGAGCTCCAGAAACAGTCTCCTCTGTGAATGAAAACCACTAATGAAGCCACTCCACAGCCTTAAAGTATTTAAGAACCAACAGTCCTATTTGCAGAGGGATAAATTATGACATAAGTAAAAGGCTGAAAGAGTTGCTTGTTGCAGAGCTAAACCAGAGCTCCGGAACAAGAGACACCACCAACGCCAGGCCTTCTTTTACGTTTAAGATCAAAACTGCTTTCAGCGTAATCAGCTTCACTGACGTTCCTACGCTAGCTCGCTCCCCTCTCCTTTGCAGCTGGAGCTGCTACACTGATGGCCCAGGCTTTATGAGTACCTCATTTTACAGTCACTGCTTCTGCGTACTTTCTCCCACTCAGTAGCCAAGCAGTGGCCCAGCACAGCTCCAGCACTATCCCTTCTAGGGCAAAGCAGGACTCAAAAGTTTCTGTTTACACACTTGAAAGCAGAGGTTTACAATAAAAGCATCAGCCTAGCCAAACTGTAGCATGTTTTCACAGATGCTTTGGGAATCGCCGAGAAGCTCGTATCTACGCAAGCACCAACCACCAGCAAACCTCACCGCCTGCACTGCCTAATGCATTAATGCAAGGCCCTGAGCTCTCGCTCCTGCTACGCAATCAGCCACGGGTTACACTTCGTAGTTAACATTAACCCCATCAGATTATCAAGCTCCTTACTGCACTTTATGTCTTATTCTCTTCCCGCCCCAACCATTTCGTTATTTATAGTTTCCTCAAGCAAGCTAGTGTCTCCGTGTGAATCCTCTGTTACAGAGGAAGGCAAGATCAAAGTTTTCACTGCTTTGCCAGAAAGCTATCTCCGATACAGAAGCAAATTTGAGGCGCCACTTTACCAATACCGCCTTTATCTTCCTTGGCTATTCCTCACAATTTGGTGCAGGAGGCTGTTTTTGCCGGTTTTGGTGTCGGCTCCAGAAACGGAGCCAGACCAAATGTTCTGCTTCTTCAAGCTAGCCAGAAGAGTTCAGCGCATAAGCCAGACGCCACACGACCTTTCTTTATCACCCTGCTTTAAACTCCAGAGACAAGTCCTCTGACTCCGACTAACCCGCTCTGGGCACAGGCACCCCTGACTGGGGAATGACATCCCTTCTTCTTACGGCCAAGAGGCTAACACACCAGTTGTTGGGATTCTTTCTCAACAGTTTCTTTCCTCCTTGACACACCTACCAGGCCAGATCCAACTCTTTTAAAAGCATTTTTCACAGAAGACTAAGGAGACTCCATCCTCCACGGTACAGGCAAAGCAGCTTTCATTACCTTTGTAATCTACCAACACATTCCAAACATTTTCCCAAAATGCAGATTTTTACCATCTTTCTTTCTTTCTGCATTTTCATCCAGGTTGGAGAATAGAACAAATGATTTTCCAGAATTCCAGAAAAAAAAGATATCCAAGGCTTTACCTATTAAACTGTCTTAATCTCAACCCACGAGTTTTCTCACTTCCACCCTTCTGATTCTCTCCCCCATCCCACCGGGGGGCAGTGAGCGAGTGGCTGGGTGGTGCTCAGTTGCCAGCTGGGGTTAAACCACAACAACCAGTATCATCTCATTTTCAGTAACTTGCGTTGGCTTCGTTTGCTTTTTCAGCAGCGGAGACCACCCCAGCAGCCCCGGAGAAGCCCGTGGACCTGCCTGAGGAGGGGCCAGATGCCTTCGCTGAGGCCTTTCCTGAGCTGGCAGAGGACACCACCGCCAGCCATGTGCTCGCCCAGCTTGACTCCACGGACAGCGAGGACACTGGCCCCGATGTGCCTGACAGCCCCAGCTTGACCGCCTTCCTCCACGAGCTCCCCGACCTGGCTGAGTACGTGGCAGAGGGCGGCTGCCCCAAGGACCGAGCAGCAGTGGCGGGGCTGGGGAACAGCGAGGAATCCCTTGACGATGATGCTGACTCCATCAACTTCCTCAACGGAATCCCTGACCTCTCCAAGTATGTGGTGGAGGGTGGCTACCACGATGAGCGAGTGCTGGCAGCAGGGCTGGGGGACAGCAAGGACACTGTCCCTACATGTCCTTGATTTCCCCAACAGCCTTGCCACTGCTGCTTTCCTCGATGAGCTCCACGACTTCTCCGTGTACGAGCCAGACGGCAACTGCCCCCAGGACCAAGCGGTGGTGGCGCGGGTAGGGGACACTGAGGACACCATCTTGACCACCAATGTCCCCAACTTGACCACCGAGGCCCTCGATGAGCTCCCCGACCTCTCCGGGTATGTGGTGGAGGGCAGCTGCCCCAAGGAGCGAGTGGTGGCGGCGGGGCTGGGGGATGGCGGGGACACCATCCCCAACGTCCCTGACTTGACAACCTCCCTCAACAAGCTCCCCCACCTCTTGGAGTACAGGGCAGAGGGCAGCTGCAAGGTGGAGCAGTTGGTGGCAGTGATGCTGGTGGACGGCGAAAACATCCTCGCCGATGTCCCCGACAGCCTTGCCAGCACCGCCTCCTTCAGCAAAGTCCCTGACATCCTGGAGTACAGGGCAGAGGGCAACTGGCGTGAGGACTGCCTGGCAGTGGTGATGCTGGGGGATGCCGACCCCTTTTGCGGGGTGCCGGCCTCCCCCTTGCAGGACCCCAAAGGGACCCAGGGTGGGGTAGTGGCAGTCCTCCCCACCTGGCTGCCACTGAGCCCCTTGGACACTTCTGAGGAGAGCTCCCCGGAGACTTCAGAGGAGACTTCAGGGGACAGTCCTGTGGAGAGTCCCCAGCAGGATCCCCTGAAGGCTCCTCCAGAGAGTCCCCTGCTCAGCCCCCTGCGGATCCCGCTGCCGAGTCCCTTAGCCAGACCCCAGCTGCACCCCCAGCGTCATCCGCCCCGTACAGCCCAACTGGTGCAGGAGGCGCTGCGGAGGCAGCCCCACGTGGGTTTGACCCGCTTGACGCTGCCGCCGGGCATCACCTCCTGCCGGATGGGGCCCACATGGGGAGAGGCGGGCGGCAGGCAGCCCAAATGCCCCGCGCCGGCCAGCACCCCCAGACACAACAGACCTTTCCGTGGGACACCCAGGAAGAAGGTGGCGGTGAGCTGGGTGCCAAACCACTCAAGAACCCCGTGGGAGGGAGATCTGGACGGGGACGGCATGACGCAGGCGGCAGCGGGCAGCAGGCAGGAAGCAGCAAGCGGAGAGCGTCCAACGCCCACACTGTGCCCGCCAAGCAGCCTAGAGCCCGGGGGGACGCCAGGGGGCAAAGGCCCTTCACGCAGCGGAGGGGACGGGTTTAATGCAGCTGGCCACCGAAACACCACAGCACGGAGGCCTTGAACTGCTGCTCTGGGGCTCCGGCCCTCGCCCTGCCCCGGCCTGGCGACCATTGCCCACTCTGGTCCCACAGACCCCACGCTTGCAGCTACGGCTCCCCGCTGCCCGGGGGCTGCGATATGTTCCACGGAAAACACACCGCTGATGGATGCCAGCACAACCGGTGTCAGGGTCCGGCCAGGCCCCGCAGCTCCCGGCAGCACCAGGCCGCACGCCGCTGCAGTGCCCCGGGGCAGCCTCCGGCAGGCCCCAGGCCAGGAGGAAGCTGCGGAGCAGTGGGCGCAGGGGCAAGGCCAGGCAGATGCGCTCACCGCTCCGCTGAGACACGAGATCCCCCTCTGCCCACCATGACAGCGCTGGTCCTGGGCCCACCCGTCGCCTCTTCCGCTCCCACCGCCTTGGCCCCGCGCCCCCGCCGGCATCCCCACCGCAGGCTGGAACCGGCGTCCCCAGGAGCACCATCCCACCGGGGCTGAGGAAGCCCCGCACCGACCTGAGGGTGCGCTTGCTCAACTCCATCCAGAGTTTCCACCCGCTGGGGCACACAGTGAAGGTGGTGGGGCCGGTGCGCCAGCCGCCCGACCCGGAGCCCCAAGCCGGCCCCAGCGTGCCCCCCAGGGTCCCAATTCCCTGACAGCCGCCCTGAGACACAGCGCGGCGCCAGCTGCCTCAAGACCCCTGCTGACGGCAAGAAGGACACGGCCCTGGCAGCACCATCGAGCAGCAAGGCGCACACCAGGGCTGCCACCAAACCCCAGCAGATGAGCTGGCTGCGCCTGTCGCCCACGGGGGGTCAAACCCCACGGGAGGGGCTGCCGCAGAAGCTGCACATGCCGCCGCACCCTCCCAATGACTCCCTGATATCCCTTGGGACCTGGGGGCGCCTCAAGGCTGCGCCCACCCCGCTGGAGGAGCAGGAGCAGTCCGTGCCCATCACACCCGAGCAGCGGCCCCAGCGGGAGCACGTGAAGAAGCTGGCCCACCAGGAGCGGGAGCGGGCGGCCCTGCAGATGTCACTGGGACAGCTGCAGGTTTTTGTACAGAGGGAGATCGACATGGAGATAGCCAGCGAGTGCAGCTGCCCATAGCCCACTGGTCCAGCACCATTCCCCACTCTTGTGAGTTGCTTTTTCCTCTCTAGCATTTCACTACTGACAGAGTAGTGCCGCAGCGATGGCCTCGTTCAACAGCTTCCTTCCGGCTGCCCTGAGAGGTCTTCTGACCTCTCGTGGTCAAGACAGTCTTATCCTGCTCTACCTCATTGGCCCATCAGAATAGTAAAGGAAGAAGCAGCTACCAGAAGATTCAGCAAACAGTTTGGCAAGCTATTGTGGCCTGCTTCCACAGTCAGAAGACCCACTGGTGGTAGTAGCATGTCTCCTTGCCTTCTCTAGAAAGCCACTGAAAAAGAACGGCCTCCCTGTCGCTACTCACTACCAGCAACAACAGAGTCCTCAGAAAGCCCAGGATTTCTAGTCTTTCACTAGCAGGCCAGTAGGAGCGCGTACTACGGGATGTGGCACTTGTATGCACTTGGAGTCCAGTCAGTCAAGCTGATTTCAGCTTCAACTGCGGCGGTGGGAGGCACTGAAGCTTAAACCCAAAACAAAAGAGAACAACAACAGCTGTCCAGGCATAAGCCATTAGGAAGTTGAAGCACAAGAAAGGCCAGCGTGGCACACGCTCAAGGAGAGGGCTGCCTATAGCCCTTTGGTAGGGAAGCTTCTCCCCAGCCAGGTGCATTTCTCCTCCTCTCCTACAGTTCTCCTCCCTCTTTGTCCCTGTACCTTCAGCTGGAAGGTCTGACTGCAATTCAGCACCACCTGGAAAGTGAACTGTCCCAGGAGCATTCCCTGCTCCTCATGTTCTCCCTTCAGGCCGTAGAGGAAGATGGGGCTGCAGAAAACAAGAGCGCCTCGTGCACCGTGGCAAGACTGAACTTCAGTTGGTGAAGCACTGCTTTATTTCAGCTACGTAGCCCAAGGAAGATGAGCACCAGGAGAAGACAAGAAGCTGCACCTAGGTGGCATGCCACGCTTGCCTACTCAACGAGTCTAAGCTGCCGCTCAGAAAAGGAGCAGATGTTCCCACTGGGAGGGGGGTAACCTGAGCATCACAAATGCCCACGGGTATTGAAAGCCAAGAAGGTCTAGGCCAGTGCACTGTGCCAGCTCCTCTTCCCTGTGCCTCCTGGAGTTCTATCTTGCCCCAGAAGCTTCTTTTTGAACGGTACATTGGATAAAAGGGAAATACAACTCCAAGGAGCTTGCTGCTTCTGCAAGCCAGGAGGAAGCCGCAGGCCGCTGGACTCTTTGACTCGTGCTCACCCCCAGCTTAGAAATGCTGTGCAACCCCCGCCCCCCACTCTAGAGAAACCACTCACCTAGACAGCAAAGTCCTTTGGAGCTCTGCAGATACTGTCTCCAGGGAACGTTGTCCCTCAAACATGGCCCATGGTGACTGCTCTGGGAACGACTGGCACAGACAGCTTGATGAAGACTTGTCCCCGTCTTCCCAGCAAGGGCCAGCAGTTTCCCGGATGGTTTTCAGGCTGAAAGGAGAAGAATCTGTACTCACATGGAGAAGGATGCCCTGGCTCTCGTTCCTGCTATGAGCATCAGAGGGTTAAGAACTGATTTGCCCAGTCAGCTCTGCTCTGAACCGCAGCCAGTGCCTTCGGTCGGACCCTGCAGGTACCGAACAGAGAAGCAGCTGTGAGAATCCATGCGTCACAAGACCCCTTGAGCAGAGAAGCACTTGGATGGCAGGCAGCTGGCTGTGCTACTTGTAGAAGCTCTCCAGCCTCTCCTGGTGCGGAGCAAGTCGCCAAGAACAAGCAAGGGACGGTGTGGCTGAAAGGCACCTGCCCAGAGCAGGGGGCAACTAAGGGCCCACCTGGACGAGCCTTTCCTGGAAGGGGAAGCGATCGCTCCCCCTCATCCAGTCCCACCTCCTTCCACTGGCACCAGCCAACTCTTCCACTTGTGCAGGCAGCTCAGGGGCACTGCCAGGACAGCTTGCAAACACAGCGTGGGGCTCTCCAGCAGGGCAGGCTCTCAGCGCCCGCTTGTGCTCACTAAGAGCCCCGGCGAGCTCACGCCCTACACCTCTGCAGGCACCTTTTCCATTCTCCTTCCGTGCCATGATGACAGTTTGTACGTTGACTGGGAAGACAAAGACTGTAGGACCAAGCTACCATGTTAGAAGCTCTCGCGCAGGACCTGGGGCACTGCGGGAGAGGAAATGCTCAGCAGGGTGTAGGAGTCCAACTGGAATAACAAGCAGTCTGACACCAAGGCTAATTTATCACTCAGAAGAAGCATTTGATTCATGACTACATCCCCGAAGAAGAAGAACAGAGAGACTGGTAAGGGGAACCTCCTGCCTCAGCAGGGTGATGAAGTGCTAAAACCACAGTAACTAGGTGAAAGGTAAAGGCGGCAGGGGGAGATCACGACCACCGACCCAATTCAGGGCTGAAAAGACTTGCCCCCCACTCCTGGAAGGAGCATGCGTGCTAATTTACAGAGCAAGCGAGGATAGCTAACCAATTAGCAGGAGACAATACTTGATAAGGGGACAGGGGGTGGAGATCCCTTGAACCTTTCAGAGGAATGTCTCAAACACTCACAAGATGAATATAAAAGGGCAAAGCAAGTGCCATTTGGGGCTTTTTTCTTCTTCTTCTGCTTCCTTTTTTTTTCGGACGAGCGCTCCTACTGACCAGACACCCACCCCCCGTTGGCTGGACCAACACTGGAACCTGGACTGGTGATATCTCTCTCCCTCTCTCTCCCTCCCTCTTTTCTCTTCTTCTTCTTCTTTTATGAATATTCTTAATAAGAATCCACACCGCTAACACTTTTCCATGTTTTCAAGTTCAAATTGCCTTTCCAAGTCTAAGTTACTGTGTTAGAATAAAAAGAAAATGTTAGATTGATCGTTGGGTGTCATTTCACCTTAATTTAGTCCAAGGGGATCATTAGAACCTTAGTCGCTCTCCTCCCTCTGAGGCTGGGACGCGACACAGGGAGACACAGGAAGCGAGCAGGTCCAGGCAAGAAGGCAGGAAAAGAAAGCTTTGAGGAGCAAAGGAAAGGGTAAAGGCAACGCTCAGCAGCGTCTTTGGTTCTTCCCCCCACAACCTTTGTTATTCTGTTTCTTGGTGCTCCTACCTCAAGAATAAGCTCAGCAGACCTCACGTAATCCAGCACCGGCAGGGAAGAGAAAAAGACTTTTCCTTTCGTATTCCACGTCCAGAGGAGATGCGGAGGCAGAGACCAGCAGCCAGCTGCTCCAGCCCAGCTCTCTCCCAGGTCCCCATTTCTTGCTTAATTCATTAAAAGAGTTGGCTGGTGGCCTTGCAATGCCTCTCTCTGCCTGTCCTCATTTGCTCAGCGGGAGGGAGGGCGGGGGGGCTAACGCAGCCCCTGCCCACCCCGCCGGTGGCTGAGCTGGGCTGGGGATGGCGTACATACAGAAAAGTGTATTTTTTGTATAAAATAATACTATTTTGCTTTTATAAATAATAGATTTAGTTATTTATAAATAAATATTTTTATATTATAATATTTGCATTGTGCATATGTCTATGTATAATGTAATATACATCTATATACATGCATACATATATAGGTACCTATCTATACCACCACAAAATACACAGAGGGAAAGGGGGGTGTGTGGCAGGGAGGAACTGGGATGCAGAAGAGGGGTGACATGACCCCAAGGGCCCAGCACTCACCGCAGTTCCTGCTCTCTGCACTGCCAGGCAAATTTTACAGCTCAGGCACTTCTGTCTGTCTGTCCCTTCCTCCCCTCCTCCGCTGTAGCTCCGGTCACTTGACTGCCTTCCACCTAAGAGAATACATCGGTGTCCTACAGCTTGTACCACATGGGGCTTCCTAGAAGCACAGCCTCACACACTGTCGTGGTTTAGCCCCAGCCAGCAAGTGAGCACCACATAGTCGCTCGCTCACTGCCCCCACCCCAGTGGGATGCGGGAGGGAATCGGAAGGGCAAAAGTAAGGAAACTCGTGGGTGGAGATAAGAACAGTTTAATAATTAAAATAAAACAGGAATAGTAATAATAATAACAACAATAATAGCAATAACAATAATAACAACAGGAAAACAACAAGAGAAAGAGAGGCGAACCCAAGATAAAATAACCAAGTTGTTACACTGGGCATGACGTCACATGATATGGAATATCCCTTTGGCCCGTTTGGAGCAGCTGCCTTGGCTGCGCCCCCTCCCCTCCCGGCTTCTTGTGCCCCTGGCAGGGCACGGGAAGCTGGAAAAGTCCTTGACGAGTGTAAGCACTGCTCAGCAACAACTAAACCGTCAGCGTGTTATCAACATTATTCTCATCCTAAACCCACAGCACAGCACTGTCCCAGCAGCTCCTCTCCAAAGCCAGGCAGCGCCCACACGTCCCTTCTCGCCCACGCCACCTGAGGCAGAGACAGCCAAGAGGGAGGAAGGGAGAAGGAGCCCTCAGCGATGCCTCCGGGAGAGGGAAAGAGCCGTGATGCCCGCAGGCGGCCCCGGCTGGAGCCCCTCCTGCTGCAGCAGCTCCTGCAGACACCCCTCCTTCCCCGCGCTGGCGGCGCCTGCGCTAAGGGAGGCTGGAGCGTGCCCGAGGCCCAGCTCGCTGCTGCCAGCACAGGCCCTGGGGCAGCCTGGGGCTGCGGGACAGGCCTCAGGGCAGGTGCTGGGGCCGGGGCAGCCGCAGGGGGCCAGCGGGGCTGGGGGGGCTGCGGGGGGCGCTGGCGGGGGGGCTGCCCGTGCCTGTGCCCAGCGGCTCTGCCTGCGTCTCCTTCCCCTCCCCAGCTCTAGGCTGTAATACAGCCACTGACTTTAAAAAGAAATCTGTTCTGTAACAGCAAGACTACGGTTAAGAATTACAAGTAAAAATAAAGAGCCAGGACATGATTTTTTTCCTCTGTCCAAGCAACAAGAACTGTCCACTGTAGGAGTAACTCGGCTGCAAAGAGGGTTTTGCATTTCCATGTTGATATGGCGAGCGAGATGGAAAGGAATGAGATTTCACTGCTGTGTTTATCACAGGGGCGCACAGTGGCTGATGTCAAAGGAAAACAGAAACCTGCTGGCAAATGGCATCCCTGCCTCATTTCTGCTGGCATGGAGCTGGGGAGGCTCGTTAGGGAAAACAAAGCGCTCTTTCTTACGGGAAGTAACACAGGAGTAAACCACAAGCAGCCTTCAGTCATCAGGGTGGTACTTTTGTAGACAGAAGGCACTGCCGCACAGGAGCGAAGCTTTCTGCTTACAGCGGTGCTGGAACCCACTGCACTACAGGCGCAGAAGGACGCTGTGGAGTGGGAGCACCCAGCAGCTACAAAAGCTGTACTGCAGGGCTAAAAGCATCGCTCCTACTGTATAGGAGAGGTGTGGCACTATAAAGCTTCTGGACACTATGAAGGTAAAGCATAAGAAGAAAGCATTCATTTTCTTTACTGAGGCGCTGGAAAGACTTTCTCATGAATAAATACCCTGTGCAAGAGTGAAGTTAGGAAGCACAATGGAGATTAAAGGTCAGCTCACTTTACGGTAGGTAAAGGCAGATGAGTGTTTGAACAGTTGTTAAAAACAAAGGTTTACTAAACCCATACATTTTTGGTTCTTGTGTTAGGCATCAATTAATTACACCTGTGACAAATTAGCATTTGAGGGTTTCTCTGTAAATCTAGCTGTACTACATCAACTATTTTTCAACACTGTTTTATAGGATCCACTATAGCTCCATATACTCACAGCTTCTGTTTTTGCTAATCTGAAATTAACTGAGCCGTCTAAAGTACCCCCTGGAAGGAACTTGGAAAGCAATGACACTTTGTGCTAATCCCACCTGGTACTGCTTGTTCTTCTCCCGATTGCGGGTGGCTTTGAAGAGCTCTTGGCACACAACAGGCCCCGGGCCTCTCTTTGCACTGCATCCGATCATCGCTCGTGGGCTCTTCCCTGAGCCGGTCTGACCGTACGCCAGCAGAGCAGCGTTATCACCTTGCCAGCCCTTCCCCAGCACTCCCTGACCACGGTCACGCAAGAGCTCTCTCTGAAACACAACCAAGTGCCTCCTCTTCACAGATGAGCAAGCAAATGCACACACCAGCGCTGCTGTCTGGCAGGAGTGCCCTCGCTAACAGTTTAAATTAGGAATCAAGACTTGGCAGCGCACTTGAAAGCAACACTGAGTCCCAGGATGACAGAAATGCAGATAAAATCTAGCTCATGCTTCAGACCAGTTAAGTGATAAATGCCGGTCATTTGCATTACGCTTACATGAACGTTAATAATGGGAGATAAACTAACTGACCAGCCTACAACCGCGTATTAGCAAAAACTGCTTCTAGCTGGTTCTTTGACTAAAATCTTACCTGGCCCGCGTAACTGTTGGATCCTGCAGAGATGAGCATGCCGTTCTCGTCCTTTAGGAAGCTACTATGAGACCAATAGGCTAGATCAAAAGTACACGTTTTCCTGTGCCCTGGATTCCTCGAGTCATATATGCTTGTGCTGTCGGTGTTCACAGAAATCACACGCCTACTTCCTCCATCCTTCTCTCTCTGTGTATTGAAATTACAATTGTAGTATCAGACTACAAGCAATCGGGCATTCACTAATAATTCATGGTTTCACCTGGATTTACACCAAGTTCATCAGCAAGGCACACCACACCAATGGCTGCTGTGGGATAAGCCTGCTCTTGAACCATGCCAGGTGACACACAGCCAAGGAGTGAGTGACCCGAACGAACGGGCACATCAGTAACCGTCACTTGCATTTTCCCCTCTACCTCACGCATTGGTCATCCACGTAGCACACTGCATTGGACAAGGCTTTTTATTTGAGGAACAGCTTTCATTCAAAAGGAAACATAGTACATTTCTCTCCAAGCATCTCAAAGAGACTCATTCTCTTGACTACTTTGGTGAAAAAAGCATTCCTGGGATGGAAACCTGGAAGTTTTGCACAGAAGACAAAAGTACCAACAAAAGAAGAAACAAATGCTATCTTATTACTTGAAATTCTATTATTTTATGGCCTTTTAGGATTGTCCGAGACTAAGAGGTTACAAGCATTGCCTAACAACTCACGAGAAACTATGGATTGGCTTCTGCCTGGAGCTTGTTTCTTCCCCACCAGAAATCAACAACCAAGCCATTTATGGTTGGTTACATGGGAAGGGATGAAATTGCAGCAAATAAATTTATTGCGCTGACAACCCTGAGACTCATCTTCCATGAGAAGAAGTTCTGATGGGGGATTAAACTGCTTAGTTACCTGCGGCCTTATTTGCACACTGGGCATGTTCTTGTAACACGATCTGTCCAAGGTCTTGGTCTTTTGTCATGGTCTGACATGACAAAAGGACGGTATAGAAGGACAGTAACTCACCTTCCTTCCCCTCAAGTCCAAATATACCAGAGTTCAGGTTTACTTGGCCATACCACCTGTAGGAAAACCACCTGACAACTACTAGCCTCTTTCCTGCTCTTTACAATTCTGCCTATTTTTAAGTAAAAGAGGCAGAAATGAAGGAGAAACTGGGCGGGAAGTGGGAAAAGATTACTATTTGATCACACAATCAAGTCTATCAAGATCCGCACACCAATAGCTTGATGGTAATCATAGGCTTAGTCCCAGCTATCTTAAATTCTGTAAACACATTTACCATAATGTAAATATATGTATTTTGCATAACAAAGATTATCAGAGCAGAAAAACTCTCTCTCCAAAGATTACTTATGATGTATGGATTCTTAAATGTTACACATTGCATGTGCAAAAGAGCCAAACAAAGCTTTAGTCAGGTGCACCTTCCCTCCAACTCACTAACATAACTCAAATGAATTCTCCTCTCTCTCTCCAAGCACGTAGCTCGAGACTAACCCTTGTTGAAAGGCTGCTTACCTATCTTATTGTGAGCAACTGGGTTTCTGCTCGTTTCCTAGCCATACTTCTCTAATTTGGACAATATATGACTGATGGAAGTTGCTCTTGTGTGCACATTTCCTGCATTAGCTTGGCTTGTTACTGCCGAGAATGGCTTTGGTCTTGCGGCTGTAAAGCAAGAGGGAAAAACTGTCAGCCTTGTGCGAGCAAAGCGATGGTTAGTTGTCCGTTATATCCCCCCCGCTAACAATTACCTTCTCTTGAGACCGATGAAAGCAAATGGTAAGGCTTGGCTCTCTCTACAGCCAGCTGCCTCTGAGCTCTAGGAAGAATCTTGCCAAGTCGGCCTAACATAGAATTTCTGGCAACTGCTCTCTCTCTCAAGCGAGGATAACGATCATTCTGATGAATGAGAAGCGTAAAGCAAAACATTAACTAATTACAAGAAGTTCAGCGCACAGAACTCTCGGTGCTACTTGTAATTAGTGAATACATTTCCTCTACAGGTGTAGTAAAATACATCCACTGCACGGAACAGCAGCAAGTCCTACCCATCAGCACGCACCACTTCCACCCTGTATTTTTAGCAAAGTGGAAGGAAGACTAGAATAACAACAGAACCTATGACTTTAACTTAAAACAATTCTGGCACTCTGTGGAACCTCATTCTGATACACTTGTTAGCACCTGCAGTTTTCAAATGGCTTACAAAATAGCAGGCTTTCCCTTGTTTTTCCTGAAACACCACTGTCCGAGGGGACTGAATATACAGGGCAATGGTGGATTACGTTGGACAAAAGGAAGCGAGCATTAAAACGAGGAAGAGAAAGCTACCTACACACACCTTCCGGCTGGATGAAAGCTGTCAAATGCAGGACCTAAAACTTCCAAAACCACCTGATTAACTTTGCTTCACTGGAAAACTATGGTTCTGGAAAACAGCAAATGTATCATGGATCCACAACAGAAGTTCATCTAACACAAACTTTGATCTGGCTATTTTGACATACGGAAGTTAGATAAGAATTTCTGTCCTAAAAATGGTAAAATGAAAGTTGTGGAATTGCAGAGCTCACGCTATAACTTGAGGAAACAACAAAAAAAAAAAAAAAAACAACAACCCAAGCCATGATGCAAATTTTACCTGTGGATTGGCATCCAGACTGCTCTCAGCCGGAGAAATAAAGTTGCGTGCAAGATACAAGAGATGACATACAGCAAACTCTTCATTCCACAGTGACCCAAACAACTTTCAATCATCTGAACCCTACACAACATATGTCTCTGAATAACTGAATGGTAGGACTGGCTGACAGAAAAGAGATATATTTATTCCTCAGAGGCAAACAAACTCTTTGAAGTGGAGTCAACAACGGGCTGTAACATTGGAGAGTTGCTTTGGAGTAGTGAGATATTTTGTTCAACTTTTAGGTTCAGCTGTAACGTAAGGTGTAGAGACTTATTCCTAGTATTTCAAGGAACGGTGTGAAAAACAAAGCAGGATTTTTACTGAGTACGGTCAAAACCGGTTAGTAACACCTAACAGAAACTTGCACACTTGACAGAACTTTTGCACTTACCATAAGATTAACGTTCATTGTCTGGTTCAACTGTAGCGCTGGGATATAGTTGGCACGCTGCAGATGGTGGACTAAAAGAATTTCATGATTCTGTAAAAATGTCTCCAAACACTTCTATGAGAAATAACACATTTTAAAAAATAGATTATGATACTGCCTCTTCTCTTTTCAAAGAGGGGATTAAGATTCTTTTTTTTGTCCACACGTACTTGTTCAGACTCTGCGAAGGGTAGCTTCAGGAAGTCTTCCATTAGTCCCACCTCCTGACAGATTTCATACATGTGTCTTAATGGCTCTTCTGTGTTTGACTTCGTGGTGTGTTGCTGCAGCAGACCCCAAGCCTCCGCCATGCACCTGGAATTAATTTTTTGAAATGTAAAGGAATATTCATAGTATAACCAAAAAGATGCCCCACGATTACTGTATTCAAAATTTAAAGGAAATTTAGGGGACCGTGATGTCTATTATTTGTTCTCCACCTTTCACAAGAGTGGAACGCCAAAATGGTGGGATATATTTCCTTACCTGTTGGACAACAACACACTGAGGAAAAGCTGCACTTCACTAGTGCTTGAGAATGATGGCTTCATCACCTGTGTATATCTGAGGGCTCGCCTGTGCTCTCCTTGGCACGTGAGGGACCGAAGAGTTCTCACATGTTGCCACAACACAGTTTTGATTGTAGCTGGATGAAAGAGCAGGGCCAGGGAATTCTGTAGAAGTCAGAGATCAGGTTTACTAAGATACATACACACACGCAGGCAACAAAACCATTCAAAAGTTTCTCCAGTAAGGCTGAATGTGTGTTAAATAAACTTAGACGATGACTAACTAATGAAATACTTGATACGGGGCAGGTAAATATAAATTCTTCAGTATTTGCAGAAAAAAAATTTCAGTTAGCCATGCAGAACAAAGTGAGTCTTTTAACAGGAGTAATTCACACTTTTCTAGGTGAACCAAATCTCCGTGTGCAAACATCACTTTTTATAAATACAAGTTATTCTCCCAGACAAACAGGTTCTATTAACGTCGTGACAGGCAAAGAACAACCTTCAGCATCAGAAAGAACATGGATTAGATTGAAAAGCCACTTTTGCAGTCTTCTGTCTCAAGTCTTGCTCCTAGGATGGTGGTTTTAATATTTAAAGTACCTAAACCACTGCTTGTGAGAAAGTGCTCAACTGGTCTGCTGAAAACAGCCTAAACAGATGGCTTTGACAATTCACATATCAAGCATCGTTAAAGTCGACTTCTTCATTGTCTTAATCAATTTCCTGACAAAGTAATTAAAACAAAACTGCAAATCATCATTTATTGCTGAAGATGCTGCTGAAGCAGTATTACAAAAAAAGCTGCTAATGTTTTATCACCTGTCATTAGCTAAGCACCAGTTTTTTCAAATCATTTTCTAGATCATAGCTTTGTACCGCAATGTATGTCTAACTGAACTGTGACATACTTACTTCATAATCATTGTGATCTAGAAGCCAAAAACCTTGAATAAGCTTAACAAGACCCCAAGGGATACCAAAGGCCGTTGGGAAGGAGTCGATTGAAATTTCTGTTGTATTCTGAAAGGAATGCATGATATCCAGCAGCAAGTAAATTGCCTGATATCAAGTATCTAATTAAGGCTAATAAACCTGCAAGACCAACAATTTACCCCATTACTTTCAGAAAGACATAATGAGATAAGAATAGAAAAGCAGTAGGAAGCAGAAAATACTAATGCATTAGTCTTGCCATTTTATGCTGTTATAACCTGAAGATAATCAGGTCCTAACAACAAAACTGCATCCTGAATAAAGAACCAGAAAGAAGGACTCTTTGATTTCTGTAAGGCATTCAAAAAGGTTACCTTTCGATATTTAAACACTTCAGTTTTAAACTCAGGCTCCCTCTTTAGTCAGTGGAGCTACCAGCTGGACATTCAAAACACGTGAACACCCAATGCTTAATTATTAAAGCACCAAATTCTACAGTTGGTTTTTTCCCCTCGTTTCCCGTGTACATAAAACAAGGTAAATTACGGTGTCCTTACAACACAACCTAGCTCTGAATGATTAAAACTGGATTTAAGCCAGTAGGTGGATCACTCATTGGTAGTGTCATTTTCTCTTTCTGACACCTGTTTTTAGGGACATATTCTAATAAGACAGCTCTGGGGTACAACAGTTTTTAAACCCCTTGCTCTCTAGGCGCCCCTCTCGGGTCAGGCAACAAACAACAAAAGCAAGTCTGTACATTTCAGCAGCTTAACAATGACGTTTCTGCCCAATGACTTTTCTCTTCTTTCTGTTTATTATTCTGTGTGCCTGCATGTTTAACAGAACAAAAGCAAGCCCTGTTAGCTGTGCTGGAAAATGGAGGATTTTGGCAAAAATCAGGTACTGGTAAACCACTGTTAGATATCCTTTTGCTCTGAAGCAGCACGTTCTAGTGCGTCGTTCTAGTAAGTAGCCATTTGCTACAGGTACAGGTGCTTTACAAAACTAAAACCGTGTTTAAATTTTGGGAAAAACAAAGAGAGCTTTCTATCTTTAACAGTGCTTAGTAAACCTGTTTTCTCATAGCAAAAAAGACTTTGCAACAAAACATTAAAAAAAATCCTAAAAAACCCACAGCACAAAGAAATGAAACAATGCTTCTGTCTACGACTTAATTCTAAATGTTTTCACTCGCATTGTGTGTGAAGCATCAATTAGAAAATGTATTAAACACGTAGGTGACAAACATTCCAGAACATTTAGGTGCATATACTGAAGGTGTAACAGAAATAACTCAAAAGGATACAATCGCATGTTTGTAGCTTTCTTCAAGGCCTTCTCGCAAACGGAGATCCAGCAGTGCCTGAAATGAAAAATTAAAAGTTTTTTAAAAACTCCTGTCTTTGATAAATCATTGGCTTTTGGGGAGGGGTGGGCTGGGGGTGGGGTTTGTTGTTCTTCTTTTCAGCGAACATAACACTCACACGGAAACTAGCAGGTGGATATTTCCCAGTTCCTCCATCTCTCTGCCACAACTTCTCAGCTTGGTCTCCTAACTGGGAAACCATTCCATCAATCATCAAGCAGTCAGAATCCCATTTTCCGCTGGAACAAAAGGTAGCAAGGATTTGGACAGAGTAAAACACTAATTCCAGCCCCTCAGTGTAACAGATTTCCTCCAGTCAAAACAAAACAAAACAAAGCTCCCATGAGCCCAAGAAAGTAACACACACACAAAGGCATGATCATGACTTGAAATAGACTTGAAAGACATTTCCGAGTCAGATGAAAGCTGTTCATGAGATCATACTGAATTATTAAAGGAGTTCAAAATAGAAAGCCTAAAAGCTCTCTTATTAAGAGAAAAGTTGCAACGACCTCTCAGTTTTCAGGTTTTCTTTTTTGTCCTATTACTTGTAATGCAAAGGAAGTGTAAACAACGCTTTTTAAGTGCCCAAAATAGCCACTCTCCTACTGTCTAACAGAGGAAACGGGACAGCATCAAAATACCAGGAGTGTTCTTTAACACAAATCTAACGCCTCCAGTTGGAGTGTTCCAATGCACAGCGGTGAGACCACATCAAGGAAACGTCAGGTTTTGTTCTCAGCATCTCACTTTTGTTACTGAAAAAAAAGTTATCTTTGGAAAGCTGAGCCCACAGGTAAATTTTAGTACCATCTTAAGCAGCATTTACGTGTCTAGACACAAACCATTACAATTACGGATGGCTGACCTTTCAAAAATCCCATTCTTCAAAAGTCCATCACAGTCTCCTGCTGAGTGCGACGCTACCCTTTAATTTCCCAGTGATAAAAAGCAGAAGCAGCACACTAGAGGCTGAGCGCTTCTAAGGAGCACAGGAGCCTGTATGTGACTTAATGAGAAGTAAGCTAAGTAAGATGAACTTTCAAGTCAACACCTAATACAGTGCAGCTTCCACCTTAACTCCTCTTGCAGCACCTTGTTCACAGTGCCACAGCCTAAGCTTCTTTAGGTCTTCCTTTACTTTTCAGTACAGTTGCCAAAGAAAAATCTGTTCTCATCTAATCCAAGCCATATCACCTATTTGCAAGTAAGCTAGTCCAGGAAAGAGGGTTCACCTTAGGGAGTGACTTTTACCCAATAGCCAGCAGAGCGCTTGGTGTGCCAGCTACATGTAACTCTGACTATCTCCTTAAATCGCACCGACGTACTGGTGAGTAGGAGATTTAGGCCACTACCGTTACTACCATCTATCACTAGTCAAGGAGAGAGGTGATTTTTGGTTTTGAAAACATGCTTTCTTCTGTGTCCAAGACAATTGTTCTGCAAATGCCGTGCTTTGCTGAGCTGGCCATGACTGATCCTATCCTAATCACAGGACCTTTTCCAGTAGTAACAAATGATCCAGACTAGCCAATGACTTAAGTGCGCTTCAAAACAATGATGATACCAACAAATGGTACTAGGCAGAGGTATATATAAACATTTTAACACAGGGAAGTAACCTCTGTGTTCAGCAGAACACACGCATCGCTGAAGACAAGAGTGTTGCCGGCAAACGCATTAAGCGTAGCAAATACAACTGCTGATAGAAAAGCCATTCGCTTCCCCCTCTGAATTGGCAGTGGAAGTGTTCTAGAGTTTTCCTGTAAGTCTTACCTTGATAAACGCTCGAGCTTCTGTCGATGACCAGCGTAGTAGCTCTGAATCAGAGGATAACTGTAGAAAGGTCTAGACAAACGCATATCATCATCTGCAGGCAATAAAGGAAAAGCAAGTTAAAGAAGTAATATCACATTTTTGAACTACAGTTTTTGACTAAAAAGACAGAAGATCATACAAGCTAAGAAGCACAGGCATGCCTCTGACTTTGAAAGAAGCCAATCTTCTTTCTGCCTTCGCTAAAAGAGACCTAAGACATAAGACCCAAGTCCTTCTTGTCTCAAGTGCCATTTCAAGTTTACAGTTAATGCAGCATCCAGAACATGTAGTGTAAGCTGAAGTTCGTTATAAAAAAACCCCCAGTTCTCAAAGGCAATGGGTTTTTAAACGTCATGTGAGCGTATGTAAGACAGTTAAGAATTTATAACCCATCCAAATGAAGAAGTATTTCCAGGGTGTATTTTTCCCTCAAGCAATAAATAAAAAGTTCCAAACATGTCGGTAATGCTTTTACTGTAAAAACAAGCATTCCAGTGTTGGTGGTTTAATAGTTCTTTGTTTAAAATCCCAAGTATTTCAAGCTGTGGACTGAGCAACTCCTTGAATCAGAGGCTTATTGCTATTCCGAAGAAACATCTCGGAAAGAAACTGCTTGCATTATTCTACACTACGTAGGTGAAAAGAACAGTAAAATCTCAGTTTCAGCAGCAGAACTTCAGCATACACTGTCACTGAGCCAACATGACTCGTTAGTGACGAAACGTTTACAAAAACACGGCTAAGCGTGTGTTCATAGGAGCCACTTAGTGGATCATCTCCCTGTTACAAACGCATTACAGTTCATGCTTACCTAAGCCCTGTGGCAGGAGGCTGGATCGACAGAACCAGAGGACCACTCGTGCATACAAAGACATGAGGCTGGTTAACACCTGCTTATTTGTCAAGTCTGCAGAACCCGAAATAAAGCATAAGAGGATTTTTGGTATGCAGTTTCTTTCCTTTTTACAAAACTCCCTTCATTGCACTAAACAGAAAGTAGAAAAATAACACGGCAGGGATCTTGGCCTTTGCATTTTTCACTCTGTGTCACTTCCAAATTTGAAGAAAAAACCCACAATCACCACCAAAACAAAAAGCAACCCCTACAAAGAAGCAGATTCACTAAAGGTTCAATAAAAAAAAAGTAAAGCCTGAACTATTAAATGCACTCATGAAAAAAAGACATCTGTTTTTCACGGAGCAGAGATTTTTACTCTAGCAAAGGGATATTCTCTTTTTTCCTCAATATGCCACCAACAACTTGTAATATTAAGGAGTAGCTCATTTCAGCTCGTGTTCTGATTCTTCTTTCAGGTGAATCGATCCCTCATCAAATATTACTTTTTGGGCATTTTGGTTTTTTTTTTTTTTTTGTTTGCTTGTTTGCTTGGTTTTTTTTAAACACATTCAAAAGTATCTTTCCCTTCTAGGGAAAAATCATCACACTCAAAGCGACTTCTTACACATGAGGATACACAAGCGAGATTTCCATCTTTCTCTGAAAACTGGATTCAGACAAGGAGACACACCAAGTATGACTTATGGTGGCAAACGAAACTCCAAACCAAGCTTCTTGACCCTGATTCTGAAATTTGTCTTACTAACATTCACAAGAAATCCCTGCTCAAATGCCTAACAAGTCTCTGAACGATATAGTCACAATTCAGCAAAGGTTATGAAAAAATGTCTTGATTTCCCAAGTTATTTCCCAACTGGAGCTGACATCAGAGCATCCAATTTGAATGGAGGAGTCTACACCAGGCTTGCAAAACAAACAGCCTGTGGGCTAGGTCAACTTGCCAAGAAATTCATCTTAGCTACCACACTGTGCAGAAGTGCTGTTTGCCCTAACGCACTTCCACAAATCTGGTGAAGAATCCAGTAGACAGGAAGAGGAGGGCGTGGAAAGACTGCTCTCCCCTTCGCACTAATTGCTCCACTGCCTGATGACTAGCTAGCTGATCATTTAGCTTAGATCCTGCCTGCGTGAAGATGGGTTCTTCATCACAAAGGCTCCATCTGGCATGAAAATCCTTCCGATGAGAGAGAAAGGTTGGTGCACTGCAAATGGAAAACCTGGGAAGGAGGAGGGTGAGGTCGCTATGGTGGGATAAAGCAGAGAGAAGGTAGTGGGTGTCGTGAGATAAAGGTGATTGAGGTGCTGCAGCAACAAGAGGGCAGTCTCAGAGGAGTGCATTGGGCGACTGTAGCACAAGGCAAAGGCTACACAGGTGAAGATCTGCTTTGAGAGGCTGCAGAAAAGCCTACCGAGGAAGGGGAAATGAGGGGAAGCGGCAATGAAATTGTCAGGTAGAGCTGCCAACAGTAGTTGTTCCCCACAGCCCACTGCCCTGGGAAGCAAACGATCACATATAGGGCAGCAAGGGGATGTTTGCAATAGCTCGCATCCGAGTGAGACACCCCCATCGTCAGCTACTGCACTGAACCTAATGCTTTGAGAAACTGACGGGGGTGAAGGTTGTTCTCAGGGAAAGACGCTTCCTTTTCTCCATTCTGTCCTCCTTTCTCAAGTTAATCGGGGATCAACATCCTAACTCAAGGCTACACAGGCAGTTGGACTGATGGCTAATAAAGAAGGAACAGCTTTCCCCGCCTTCCACAACATTTTTGTTCTTGCTCCTAGAGCAATGCTGTGTTCCTTTCTCGACATTCAATCCCTGATCAGGCTTCAACAGGAGACAATGGTGGGTTTACAGTCCCAAGAGCGGACCTAAAACATTACCATTTGCATAAAACTGGCAGGATACAATTGCAAGTACGCATGTGGATGGGCAGGAGGAGCATAAAATGGTCTCTGACACTGAGAGCAGTGCAAGAGAAAACTTAGGAAAGGTACATCTCTTGACATTCTCAGTAAAGGTACAGGAAAAGATCACCTCCTTCCGGAAGCCGGGGCAAGTCATATGAACAACTCCAGAGCTCAGCAAGCACGTGCCATCTGCAGAAACAACGAACGTTTGACAACATTCCATACTCTCACAGTTATGTTATGACCAGTTCACATTTTTTTTCATAGCAACATCTGGAAAGGCAGAACTGAGTACCCATTTTCTTCACCAGATCACTTAAAACCTTTTTTTAAAAAATAATTACTGAGTGTAGAAATTTTATCTCCGGCGCTATCGAGGGGCTGTGCTTTGAGCTTCAGTTCAGAGTCAGTTCATCTGATAACCATCACCACTTCACAGGCTACGTTACAGAAGCACCAAACCCCCAGACTCAGCAGACTGTCAGATACGTGTCACAATAGTACACGCTTTGTCAGTACAACGTAAGCAGAGTGGGGTTTGGGGGGGTTGGGGTTTTTGGGTTGGGTTTGGTTTCTGCGTGACAGCCAATGAACAAGAGAACCAATACATGGCATTTGACCTCAGCTGAAGCTTATCACTAAGTGAAATACCTACCAAAATTATAGGTGCTTGGAGGAAAAAACTGCGCAGCTGGTGGATAAGAAGGAGGAACTCTCCGACTTGGACTCCGCTCCTGTACCCCAATGTCCAAAATGAGGTCTGGAGAAGTCATGCTTGTTACAGTATCCAGTGACCACAATGCAAAATAGGGGCAATCATGAGGGGATTCTTCTGGCCTGGAAGAAAACAAGTGCATAAGCTAAAGGCCACCTTTCAAATGAGTTATTTGTAGGGATGTTGAAAACAACTTAATAAAAACCTGCCTTAGTGAATCTGGCATTTGAGCCTGAGACCAGCAGTTAATGTCAAATACACCCAAATAAGTCGATGGTTTTCCCTGACCATGTGTATTCACTTGCCAACCGAAGACTGATACACTGGTGTCGGGAGATATTACTGTAAAAGACAAGACGTTGTTTCTTATTGGTACAAAATACAATATATCTGATATTTTTGAAACACCACTTTCTATTTTGGCTTCATTCTGTTACATCACTCATGAAACACAACACTTTACTAAGAATAATAAAAGAAATTTACACCAGAGCAAACATCTCTCTGATAGGTTGCAGTCATACTGCCCCCTTTTCTAGTCCAAATTGTATCCGTGCTAAGCCAAATCTAATACACTATCCGTAGCTAATCAAGTTTTCCATACAGTAAGTGTGGCTCAAGATGTTTAGCTAGAGGAACAGTTTAGCAAAAAAAAAAAAAAAAAAAGGCATGCAAATAATTGTCGTATATACTGGTATCACTCAGCTGGCATTATTAATTTCCAGATTTCTCTTAATGACACGCTTTAAAAATAGCTCCTTTCCAGCATAGTCAGAACGAAAGAACACAAATATCACACAAAATAAATACAAAAACCCCAAACCCAACAAACAGGAAATTGGAATCAAGATTTTAACATAAAACATGGACAATGTTCTGCTCGAGTTCTCTCGAGAAGTGGGGTGGTCTGTCTTCTCTGGGGAGAACGCATTCTCTAGAGGTAAGCAAAGCATGTGGTGCATCATTTACCCTAACAGAGTAAGGAACAAGAAGAGAGTTCAGTTGGCAAAATGGTTCTCTGTTCTCTGTTGACTCCATCATTACTGCTTAGGGACCCTCACACGCTTTACTGTGTTTCATTGTGACCTCCTGTGCCCTTTCAGTTCTGTTAGCCACTGAACCTGCCTTTGCAGATACCGATTATTGTCATAATTCAGAAGCCGGCTTCATTGCTAACCTCAATCCACATCCAACAGAAGCTCATGTGCGCCTAGAACTTCAATAGTTTCTGAATACAAGCTAACCAGAAACCATCAGAAAAATTACAGGTATTTCTCCATGCCTCATACGTCATAAAAAGCAGACAGAAAGGGGCTTTTTCGTTGTTGGTTTTGGTTGGATTTTTTTTTGGGGGTGGTGGTGGTGTTTGTTTTTAACAAGTTTTCAGAAAGCACTCTCCTCAGAAACATGACACAAGTGGAGAAAATCCAAAGGTGTTTTTATTAGTTTTTGACACACTGCTGATAGAGGATGGCACCACAAAAGAGGTGGAAGTTGCCTCTTCAAGACTAGGTCAAAAGATAACAAACAGAAATAGCCTAGAAAGGTCACGCAAGTGTCGTCTTTGTAACATCAGACATAAGTCAAGGCCACTAAGAAGCGAGGGAAGGTGAATCACGCAGTCAAAACAAAAGGCTATGAAAGTTATCACTGCAGCAGGCTCAAAGATATGCTCAGAGCATAAATGAATATGTAAACCCAGAGGTGCATATCTAATTATTGCAAGATAATGAAAGACATCGTAAGAGTTTTAACTGTGTATACGGACAAGGAAAGCCAAAAGCTATTGCTTGAAGAACTTGTAGGTGTAGGAACCTATTAGAGAGAGAGAGGGAAAAAATGGGACAGGCAGATCATAGGTTCACTGAATCGTTTAGGTTGGAAAAGACCCTTAAGAACATCGAGCCCAACCGTAAACCTAATCCTGCCAAGTCCACCACTAAACCTGTCCCTAAGTGCCACGTCTGCACGTCTTTTAAATACCTCCAGGGATGGTGACTCAACCACTTCCCTGGGCAGCCTGTTCCAATGCTTCACAACCCTTTCAGTGAAGAAATGTTTCCTAATATCCAAGGTAAACCTTCTTCTCCAGACCTATCACCAGCTTCATTGCCCTTCCCTGGACACGCTCCAGCACCTCAATGTCTTTCTCGTACTGAGGGGCCCAAAACTGAACACAGTATTCAAGGTGTGGCCTCACCAGTGCCGAGTACAGGAGGGCGATCCCTTCCCTAGTTCTGCTGGCCACACTATTTCTCGTACAAGCCAGGATGCTGTTGGCCAGCTTGGCCACCTGGGCACATTGCCTGCTCATCCAGATGGTTGGGAAAGATATCAAACAGAACTGGCCCCAATACTGAGCCCTGGGGAACACCACTTGTGACCGGCCGCCAGCTGGATGCAGATGCAGACATAGGTTTGAAGAGGGGAAAAAAGAGAGTTCAGGTAACATTCCTAAGCAATGGAGGGAATGATCTTACTGTTCAAAGAAGACAGCTGGAGGAATACAACGACTGACAAGCATTGTAGAGATGACCCCACCATACATCGCTATAGCAGGTCAGCGAGCATTAAAGGAAAAATTAGGTTTTATTTTAACAAGTCCCACACAACCTAAGCACCCAGTTGTTCTTTTTAAATAAGCCCAACAAGCTAGTCCATACAGATATTTCAGACTTTCAGACTCTGCGTACAGAACAGCATTCATTGCTCAGATTCCAAAACCATTTAGTTTAGAATAACCAAGCATGGACATCAGAACAAACCTTCATCAATGCTATCTTCTCTGCCAACGCGGTTGCGAAATTTTTCTGCAGTCTGATAGCTGAGTAATTGCTATTGCTGGTCTGCCCTCTCAAGGGAAAGACTCCACCCACGAGATCTAAACTGTACCTTTCACGACAGTATTCCAAACCCTGGGGAAAAAATAAGAGGAGAGAGGAAAGGTCATTTGGAGATAAAAACAGACATTATACCTAAGTATGAAAGAATGCATATTGTACTGTATAGTTCCCATGTGCTTATTGCTGATGGCAAGGAGAAACTACACCTGACACGCAATAGAGTTAAGTGTCAAATCATAACGGGTAGGTTTGGCTGTCAAAGCTTTGCACATTTTCAAAGTTTAGCATTTCCCTAACATTACTCAGGTCTAAACATGTTTTGCAGAATTCCCTGAAACATCAAGGTTTCTTTACAAACCTAAACATTTATCTACAAAGAGATATCTGAAATAATGCAGTACATATGCATACAAAGCTCTCCGCTCCGTGACTTCAGTACAGAACTGATGAAGTTAGAGAAGTCATGGCATTACAGCAGCTAAAGCTCTGTTGAGAGGTATTATCTATAGGCACACCACTAGAGTGAAAACACAGCCCCATGTAGTACCTATGAGAACTTCTGACTGATTAACAATCTTCTCTGAAACCACGTAAGCTCCTACCAGCTCCTTCTCTCATCTTGTCAGAGACTAATGGGTGAAATACCCCTCCGTTCCTTCACCAAGCACAGCCAACAGCAAAACAGCACGGAGGACGTGGGATGCACGTGGGCAAGGCGGTTAGGATCACAAATTACTACAGAGTCAGCAAACTACTTTGAGGTCTAGAGAAACTCCAGCGGGATTGTGTTGAACCTCTCATACCACCATTTTCTGAGTAAGCATTAACTGAAATACTGTCTTTCCAAATACAACAGTTGGTCAAACGGTCTACCTGACAACACATGGATGTGTGGATTGTGGACAAATAGCACTCTACAATTTAAAAAACAAACAAACAAACAAAACCAAACAAACCCCAACAAAACAAACAAACAAACAAACAAAACAACAATAAAAAAAAACCAACAAAAACAAAACAACCCAAAAATTGATCATACCATGTTCTACCCAAGTTTCCTCAGCTTCCAGAGCTCTAAAATGACTGGTGTGAGACAATACAATCTCATATGATTTGATATGATACATTCAACTCACCTAATCTGAGAAGAGGCAAGCTTTCTCTTAACCATTCTAGGAAATACTAGTCATAAATATCAAGGCTGGATTTAATAATAATAATAATAATAACAACAACAACAACAACAATGTCTTTCATTACTAAAAAGAAAAATGCTAAAATTTGCTCTGAAGCATTCTATTTCATCCAGTAACTGTGGAAATAAGAGACACGTGCAGTGTAAAAAAGAAAAAATCTAAACCATCTCTTTGAAAAACTAGCATGAAGCCTAAGCAAAGAATCTCATTTTCATTGTGGGAGGAATAATCACTAAAAACAATTTTAATAAAAGATGCCTGAGCAAGTCCAGCATTCCAAAACACCGTTTCATCAGATGAAGTACTAAAACTCCAAAAACTAGTTAGAGATTAATTTTAATGGCTAGAAATTTCTACCTTTATTCACTTATCAAGAGCCAGCACCCCGCAAAGTTGAGGCAGCGGGGAAGGGGAGGATGATATCAAACAAGAGAACTTACAAAGCAAACTAGTATATTTTACATTTTCCACACTGGGCCAACCAAATCTCAGTTTGAAGAGAGATGTCAAATGAGGTGCACTGGTCAGACTCTGATATGAAAGCAGAGACTGTACACTCTGTCCACCTGCAAGCATTGTGTAGGACAAAGGTAAAGATGTGCTCCATGACCATGATGAGATGCGCCATCATTTAGCAACTGCTGAGATGGTATAAAAAACATCTTTGAAAGCATAGCTTAAACATACCGTTAGGTTAATTACTAGAGCACAGACTTCAACCAGCCTTGAAGGCAATGGAGGCACGAGTTTCATGCTCATCTATAAAAATACAGTGCCACATGTTCCAAAAGTCCTACTTGTGATTCTTACTACGATACAAAGTCAAAGATGCGCTGTTTCATAGCCGCAAGTCTGATTCTTGGAAGGGAAAGCACTGCTGTAGTAGACAAGTCTTTTAAGCTCCTATGAGCTCAATTCAGCGAACAAGGATCAACAGTTTGTTTACTCAGACTTGGCCTGGCAAATGGGAACAACTCTTAAATATTCGGCCATGGGCAAGAACCTTGACTCAGCCAGTCATGTAGGCAGGCAGCCAGGTAGTACTGACCAGTGTGTGACTCCAAGGAAGTGTTCTGAGACTAAAAATGTCCACTGTAGAGCACAGATCCTATCCTAATGCACCTTTGGGGTTTTTGGGGGGTGGGGAGTTGTTTGGGTTTTTTTTTGGCAGTAGGTGTCATCAGGTCTTGGTATGAAGCTCCACGTGTAAGTGGCTCCTCTGGAAGCTAGAGAAGAAGCTGTCTTTTCTCCCCAGGGAGCCCAGCTGTTTAGCTCTCTCTTCAGGTATCTTGTAAGATTGGCTCCTGTTCCAACCTTCCACAACACTCATCACAGGGAAGCAGAAACACCAGGGGAGTAAAATATCTCAAATCCAGAGACTGGTGCCTGACACCTCTTACAAGCCTGGGAATGGATTAGCAGTTGCAGAGGCTGTAGAGGCTTAAAAGTCTTCCATTAACTACACCACAGCTTTCTCAGGTCACAAACAACAGCATTATTTAATCACTTTGTGTCCAGTTTTTAAAGAGTGTCAGCTGGAAGTTCTAGTAGACCCATATTTAAAAGCTGCTGAAATGTTTCAGCCTTCTGAGGTGAAAACTGACCCTCCTCACATCACATCTTATTCAGGAAAAGAAGATGACCGAGGCAAAGAATTGCTGAATAGTAAAAGTTCCCACATTGTAACATTATTGAGGCAGACCAAAGTTATTTAACAGTTATTTAACTGAGTTAACTTCAACTGCAATGGTGCATTCTATTATTACAGCTTACCAATTTCCATTTCCTACTTTGAAACCATTAACTCAAAGAAAACACAGAAAATCAGTTATATGCAAGAAACTCTATCATATTGAAGGGACTTCCGTAAGAAAGACAAAACTCAATCTCGTTCTCCCACTGCTCACAGCCCACCAGCACTGGGATACAGTCTACGCCGCCTTTGCCAAACAGGTACTGGGGCAAATCATGGCTCTAAGTCAGACGAGGCAGCGGTCAAGTTGCATGGGAGACACACCATTTCCATGGGAATGAAATATTTTTAGAAAGTCTGGAAGGGAGATACTAGCTTAGTAAAATTTACACCAGTCCCCATTTAGAATCAAAACAGCAAGCAGGGAAAGCAAAAACGTGCACACCAGCACTTTCATGAATGTGAACACAAATTTAAAAAGCCAGCCAAAAACAGCGGCAGAAAGAACAGCAGCTTGTTCAAGAAAAAGCTAACTCCAGCTGAGGAGAAGTGCACGCTGCTCTCTAACACGCGAAGCGGTCTGCGTTCAACTTTATTACAAGGTCTTCATTAAGACAGACCTTCCAGCACCTGCAACACATCCCAGGACAATATGACTGCTAGAGCAGAGATACAAGCACAGGGAGACTCCCGCACTAAAGCTGTACGACCAAAGAACACGGGCGATCCTTTAGCCTTCTTGCAAAAGGCAACACAATGAAAACAGGAAGCTTTACATCAACAACAAGGTTTTACACGACAATAAAACAGAGAAGTGAGCATCACAAGGTATCCGCTTTTGTATATATTGGTTTCCCCCCCCCAAGAGGTGGGGAAAGATATCCAAAGCCCTAAGCCCCAACGTTTTCTCCTCTCCCAATATCAAGCACTTGCTAGGACCACCCTGCCTGGCAATCTACTACACAATTTGCCTTTCGTCTTGGCTACAACAATTCTAATCTTAGAAGTGCCCATTGTAATCTAGACAACTTCATTTTGTTTCAGATTTCCTGGAAATCAAATCAAATTTCCAATCTTCTCTGCTAATCAAAGGACTACCAAAAGCATTCTGATTGGTTGAATTCTTGCTGCTCCAAGTCTTGGTGACTGTTAGGAGGAAAGCAGAAATACCGCACATATCTTGCTGCACAATTAGCCAAAGTTCAAGTGTTGCTGCTAACTTCTTTTTAACATTTTGTTTGTTGTACAACTGGCTCCACATCAATCTTTTCAATTTTTGCATACGGTCTTCCAAAAACATTTCCCAGTTTCAACACTTCAATTTTCCATGTAGAAGCTCTTGAAACCACATATTTTTCCAATGCGCTACGCACTGGCTTTGCATATTCTCCTCGACTACTGCCAACTCAGTCTGGGAATGAACAAAGAAAACTTGCCTCAGCTCGCTGAATCTGAATGCTACCCTTCTGCCTCATACAAACCAGGACAATTTGTGAGAACACCCTTCCAGAGTTCTGAAACGTACAACCATTATAAACCAATTTAATCTCGTTAATGTCTTAAATTCGGATTTGCTTTTACAAGAATCCAATTCAAATAATACTCCATTAACATTTTCAGTTTCTTGCTGCATTTCACATACATATCCAGAGGGCAATCAGAGGTGCCCCCACAAAAAAAAAACCAAAACAAACAAACAACGAAAAACCAAAACAAAACCAAAAAAACCCCAAAACCAAACAAAAATCCAAACCCAACTCCCCCCCAATTCCTTCCGAGCTTGTGAGTTTCTTTTTTTAATCTCATTCCTTTACTCTCTGAATGACTACACATCTACTCTTGCACTAAAAGGCAGTCAGACAGTCACTATAAATACCCTGTATTAATCCACCAATGGCTTGACACCTTGCACCAGACTTACTCTAAGTCCGTGTTAACCTGTACAACTCAGTTGCCCACAGAAGATACACCCACACGGAAAATAGTCCAGAAATTAAGGTGCTCATTAAAGCCTCAAAACAGCGGAGACACAAACTGCAGAGAGTGATGTTAAGACTAGAGCTGCAGTTTACTTTTAAAAAGAATCAGTGTGAAAATCAGAGAAGCGTTCAGGCAGATTAAAAACCCATATTATGTAATGTATAGATTTGGAAGGAGGAGTTACAGAATACATTCAAAACATATGGGCAGTGGCCAAGTGCCAGATGTATCTACTTGTTTTTGCTTACCCTTACTGCCACTCACAACTGGGAAGTTAACAGTCCAACCAGCAATACCCGTGGCCCTCTCTATGCTGATCCAACTCATCTAATAGCAAAAAGACAGGAAGCAAATTGAAAGCAACAGACCAAGCATGCTTGTAACCAAGAGCATTCATCAGGGCATAAGAGCAAAAGTTCAGAGAAGCTTTGGCTTTATTCCAACATACATAACCTTTATCACACAACAGCCAACTCCCCCCCACTTCCCCCCCACCCCCCCAACAAGGCTTCTTCAGAACTCTGAGATTTATCAAGGTGACAGGCAAACTAACACAGTGGAGCACCAACCCAACTCACCTCTTTAGAAATCGCCACCACGCAAACGCTTACTACTAGTAATCACACTGTAGCATTACAGACAGACAAAACTCCACCTGTATTCTAGCAAGTCCAACCAAATCACGTTATGGAAAGCTGAGGAATAAGTAAGTATTTCTTTGTTGCAGATCCTCAGGTGATAAAAATAGAGCGAATCTTGATGTTCCTTTAATTACCCTGATCCTTGTCTACGTTCAGATAACGAGCCGAGGGGACGTGACATCATTTGGGTTTATGGCTTAGAGAAGACAGGAAAAATTAGTAACGTTACACCAGTGTATCCCATCTACACAAACACAATATTCAATAGGCAGAGATTCAAGGACTTCAGACTGAAAGTCCATCTTTTCACCACCTGTCAGATAACGCACTGAAGGCTCTTTTCTCCTATCCTAAGTCAACAGAAAAATGTGTTCTGCTCTGAAGTCACCTGCTTGCTAGTCCGAGACGCATGGGCACGTGTCTAAGTCATTTACAGCACAACTGTGGAAGTCTGAGATACTTTAAAGACAGTTTTTCTGACAGAAATGAACCATTTAGGACATGGATGTTAGAGACACTTGAAGGGGGGCGGAGAGGGATTCTTTTTCACTCTGGCCAAAAAAATATCATTATCAAGGCCTTTTTGTGGAAGTGGAGAATTAGGTGTCTACGTGCTCTACCGTAAAACCAGAGAACTTGTTTTACTACCAGGAAACTCAAAAGATAATGGCACCGCTAAGCCCACGGTTTTACATCAAGGCGCTCCCAACTGGATACTCTGCACTGACACTACGGTGATGCAATATAGAAAAAATACCTCCTGGCAAAGAGACGCTCCAAAGCTTTTCCTGAAACGGCATTATGCAGCACCTAACAACAGAAAAGCTTCGCTTCTCCCATGAAAAAGGGCCTACCCTTCCCGGAAGAACAACTGCTTTAACCACTCTTGATGTTCCAAGGTCGTCCAGGCAGAGAACACTTCCCTTTGCTTCTTCCAAGCCAACCAGCAGTCCAGCTCTCTTCTGCCAGGAAAACTCCTTTACCACGCAAATGGTGGGAGGCGGCTCATTTACTCCGCTGAAACGGTATGCAGAGAGCCGCTCTCCTGTCACAGCGTTCACTACCTCAAGCTGAGGACCACACGCCAACCACGCCAGGCCATTTCTCCCTGGAAGAGGAGAGAAAGCTGACTAAAGCCAACTCCCAGCCAAAGATTGAAAACAACTGGAAAATCACAGGCGCTGCCCCTTTTCTTCAAGAAAAGGACCTAACAGAGGAAGACAGACTTACCTAATTCTCATCACTTATTTAAAATCACCCACTGAAATCCTCAAGCAATACATCTTAAAATTAACCACCTTATTATTTGGCATTTGTACTTGTCGTTCCTGCACTGAAGAATTCTCATTGTTTGGGATAATACCATATGCCATATATGGCTTGGTTTTGCTAGAAATCATCTAAATACAGATGGGAATACAAGCCTTAAAGCGTCCTTCACATATAAAAAATCTAAGCCAATTCATTTCCAGTTTATTAACTTTGCCTGGCACATGCCTACTTTGGGCAGGGATTTGGACTTCAGCAAGGAATTACCTTCAAGTGGGCACTGCGTGAGTGAATTTAAACTTTTACACATGCTGATTACAGAGAGAATTTAACACATTTTGTTTCACTGAACTACTTCCAACCCAAAGGAAGTATTAACTCAAGTACTGCACTGACAGTCAGGCAGAGAGATTCTACGTGGTCTCAACAGAAGCCTGGACATCCAGACAGGCACCCAGCTCTACATTCAGGTCACCTACAAAGTCAACTACCTACTCTGCTTAGCCACTTTCAGCAACTCTCACTGGATACTCATCTGCATCCTATTAAATACTTTGGAAATCTGGCTGCAGTGCTTAACAGGGCTATCTAGCCTCTTCCTTCTGCTTTTATTCAGGCTAGAAAAGAAAAAGCAGGGGGGGTTGCCTCTGTAACACTGTAGAAGAGCTATTTCTGCATGTGGTGTTACGATGGTACAAATAAATACGCCCCAAAACAACACTATGACTTTTTTGAAAACTGCCTTTTATTGAATTAGAAATTGCGGAGGGCTCACTGACTCGGCATGTGTAAGGAAATAATTTTAATAGCACAAGGTTGGTGCAGGCTGGTATAATTTCAAAGTTTACCTATACTAATGTTTCAATAGTAGCATTTTTGTAGTTAAAACTTCCTTTTTGTTCTCTCAAAACCTGATGCATCTCAACAGCACCAACCAGACACAGCCGATACTGTGGCCCTATGCTTCAGGTAACCTCCAGGTAATAACAACTTTATAGCAAGGCCCAATTCAAAGGAAAACGCTCACCTCTGGAAAACTTCCCACGCAGCACAGAATCGGGGCTTGTCTCATTTTCCCCAAATGCCTGAATAGGCACCGCTGGAAACTGCAGCAGACTGCTCGTTACCTGAGCTGTTAGCTCTTGCATTCTTCACTGTAAATAAAGAAAAAAAATGCAAAAAGAGACTCCTGTCAGCCATACATATTTTTGAGACTGACAGAAGTTTCATCAGTTTGCAGTGAATACTCTCCTATCCATCTCCTGTAGCTCTTTTCCTTAAAAAATGGCACGCAGGACAGTTTTGGATCTCACAGCGGAGCAAAAGGGAATCCTTTGCTTTCCTGATGCCTACGAGACCACCAACAAAAAGTGACCAGAGGTGCTGACAAGGTAAAGAAGAGGAAAAAAACCCAACACCCTGAGTCCAAGTCTACTCACGTAGGTTAGGAAGATGCGATCTGAGAAAAACCATCTTTTAAAAAGCTTCTCAGGAACAGGTAGAAGTTTCCATTTGTCCTTTCCCTCAATTTTAGACTTTATTCCTTATTGTTCCTTGTCTACTGCTAGATTTCACGCATCATGTATGTCTTGTTCACTTTTTGCACGTTTATTCTGAACACGAAGGAATACCAAGTTCTTCACTACCTTCATTCTCAAGCTCTTCCACAAAATGGACTCTCCATATTTTCACCTTACAAGCAATACAGACTTTCACAGCTCATCAATTCCAGCGTAGTTTTCCATACACTTATGAGGTAAACAGAACACCACCCTTTAAAACACTGGTTGTCTTCTATACTTAAAGCCTCGTATTCCTTATTCCAGTCCTTTCCTTCCGATTGCCTGCCCTTATCACACCTCTGCAGTATTTCACAAACAATTCCAGGCCTTTCAGACAGTTCCCACGCTTCTGGAGGTGCTCCACAAAGACTTCACATTTCAGTACATCAAGAGAGATTTTCTGGTGGAAAAACTTGAAAGCTGAAGTGATTTACAAGATTAAATAGGCGCCTTGAGAAGAGAGAGACCCTACACGGGGAAATACAAACGCCTTCAAGTAACTGTGTTTTACAAGTCCTGAAATGGTTACTGAAAAAGCCTCCGCAAGACAAGACAGATTTAATTACCTTGTTCAAACAGCACTGCTTTCTTCATGGAGTCTCAAAAGGAAGATACTAAACGTAGTTCACCATGCCTGGGTGTTACGCATGCTGACCAACGCAGGCATCAAACAGAGCCCTTACCCCGTGCTACAAAGCAGTACAGCCAGCCACCTAAATGTGCACACAAAGCATATCGTGTTATCTGTACCAGACACGTTCTCCTGCAAACAAAGGTTTAGGATTGCTTCTTCCAGCGTGCACTAATAACCTGTTTTCCTTACGGCATAGGAGGTCACAGCTAGTTCTGAAGGCTAGGCTCTGGGAACAACACAAAGTTAATAAAGGGAAGTGTTTATGACTAAATACAATTCATACAAATGGTACTTGTGTGGAGAAAGACTGTGCTCTAAAGGCTGGGCACAGGAATCTCCTATACTTCAAGTCACAGGCACTGGAACTATTTGAGAATATGCCCCAGTATTTTCTGCCAGCATGAAAACAACGAGCGCGTGAAACACAGGACGCAGCAGTCAGGGTCCCGCACTAGGCACGAGTCAGCATTTTGAGGGAAGTACTTCATGATTGCTAACAGAATACATTGTACTAGTAGCAAGACAGTGTTAAGAAAAAGAGTGAACAAGTATCTTCCAGCAGGGCAGGTAAGGGCATTCAAGAAACCTTCTCAACTGCATGCTCTCCATGAGTCACCCTGAGTCACCCTGCCTTTGCCGATGCCTCCCTGGACAGGCCAAGAGCATAGAACTTTGTGTGGCCAAATGGGAAGTCAAACTTCAAGGATTTAAACTAACTGGGGAGACTGGAGTTTAAAAGCAAACCACTCACTGCCCCAAACTCCCCACCAAATCAGAAATTCTTCTTCTCTGGTGGACAGCTCACACCTTGACACGGTGTAGTCCTGCCTACAGTACACATCAGATGTGCTTATCAGACCAGTACCACCGGTAAGAACCATAGGATAAGGAACCCTCCCACATCCGGACCGTTCATGTGACTTCAAAGTTAATCATGCTGCCGCTACTAACTGCGTATTAAAGCATGTGGAAATGCCAGCGCATCAGGTGTGCCCAGGCTCCCCCTAGTAAGCCAGCGGGCTTTTTAAACATTTTTTTTCTATGCATCTATGCATCTGCAATATGGAAGCAGGGAGATAAAATCTAGATGAAATTATGAACAATATACATACTTATCTGTTTATTCGGATGTTGTACGTGCATCATTCTGCTAAGTTAAATTGAGGATTACTGGGAAATCAAAACAGTGGGAAAATAGTTCAATAGAGGTAGTTCAAAGGCGTGAAGCCTCTCCTTTGAGAGATATGTCCAACACTAACTGCATTTCTGCTCTCTTTGAAAACAGTGACTGCGACCACATTCCTACTTCTCTCTCTTACAAATCAGATCCGTGTAAAACGCCACAGGCACACCCCATGTTCAGGAGCAAACCAGAATCCAACCTCCCGGCTGTATCCGACACCAAAGCGGTCTGGGCACAAGCTGCCAAAATTACCACGCTTCTTCACCCGAGGTACTTAGGCCTGCCAAACCTCATGAACTATTTCCAAAGAAAGGAACGTGCCACGAGTCAGAGACTGAGCTTTGGATTAAAAACCTACAGAAAATTAAAAACCCGAGAAATTGCATGTTTGAGCAGAATCACATGCAGCCAAGTCAGAGTTCTGGGATGTCAGTTTTCACTGACGGCAGTCCATGAAAGTCACTTTCAAAGGCCAACGATGCTGCGGGCTTACTGAAGAAAAAGCTAAAAATACGGTCAGTCGCAGCTGAAGACACGATTTCACAAAACAGGTTGACTTCAGTGCCACCAAAAGAGAGGCCTTGCTGCCGCCCCCCATCTCTCCCTCTGCTCCTTTGTTCTACTCCTGCATTCCTGTGGCTTCCCTTGCGCCGGCCTGCACGCGTTTGAGAGCGCTTGATGAGCCACGCTAACTCCCTAAGCAGGCAGGAAACTAACCCAGAAAAGCAGAGAGCTTTCCACCACGTGAGAGAGTTAAACTGGCTGGCAGAGAGAACTAGCAAGCATAAACGCTGGCACAAGGAAGGAGGCAGGACAATGCACTGGGGAGAAGGAGAGGGAATTTGCCCGTCTCCATGTGGGGGCAGGAGGCCGTTCTGCTAGCTCATGCACGTGTGAAACTACACGCTCAGTCTGCAAGGAGGGTTGCAAAAAACCCCTTTACTTTTGGAAAGGACAGCACCCAAGACACACTCAGTCAACTTTTAACTCCCTCGTGCACGCAGAGACTCGCTCTCTTCACCAAGAAAGGCTCAAACACCGCAGAACAGATTCCAATTGTACTGTGACCAGAAAAATCTTTAGTATAATCTTAGTCACAAAATAGGCCATTTTTATGCTATTTTTAACATCAGAGCTGACAACATGCATGATATTCCAAAATAAGCTCATTTAAGTGAGACTGTTTACTTAAGATACACCTGGCTGCATCCTTCCCCATTACAAAATATATTTATATTAGTTTTCTTGACAAAGAACAAAAAGGGGGTTTATTTCTTATCAGGAGAAAATTCCTATCCGACAGTGCAAAATATCATTGCCTTTTCCTGCTAGAGGATTCCCCTAATTTAGGGATGGAGGCACATTCCAACAATAATTTTACCTTCTATTTCACAAGAAAATTCATGCTAACTTCGTAAATCAGACTGCAGATCAGAAGCAGAGGACTGTAGAGACCTCACCTGCAATTTTGTGTGTGTTTGTTTTTACATGACCTGCCTGTTCTTCTGCTGAAGCCACCAGATTCACGTGAGCATGTCAGAAACTTCTTATTAGTAAGCAAAGTCTTGTGTAATTCTTTGTTGCAATACTGAACTTTTCTGAAGGAACCTACCAGTGGAGTCCAGTATTTAAACTGGCTCTGTTTCTCACAGAGCCTCAAAGAGCCTCAAATTAGCCACGCTCAGAGCAAATGCCATCTGAAATACCTGTCTGGAAACAGAAAGGAGTTTCTCTTAAGCACGCTTCCTCTTCAAGGCTTTAGGACTTAGCTCCAGATGACAGCGCTGCACATGGCGATTCAGAACGGGCAGCCCCCTCCTACAGCAGTCCTTCCCATGCAAACAGGAGTAACGCTCACTCTGAATTTAGAGACATAAGCAGCAGTCATGGCGTCTCATGACCCAGCTCACGGGTACAAGTCTTCATACAGACTCGGAGAAAGCTGCCTTTCATGCTTTCCTCAGCCAGAGTCCTCATTCTCCAGGCAAATGACCTAAGCAACAGACCACAGCCTCCTTTCCTCTATACCCCCCCAGCCTTTTCGTCCTTACAGCAGTAGCACTCCCCGACTCGCCTTTTACAGGTGTGCTGCTTAGAACAAAACCTCACCAAAAAATTATTAAAAAACCCTCATCTGAAAAAATAATTACAATTAAGAATATATGAACAACGGGATTGAAGCTACCTCAAAATTCATAACAGCCAGTCTGAGAAATTCCTGGTTTTAAGACACCTCAGGGTAGTGGTGGGTGGGGTTTTTATTACGTTCATTAACAGACAACGACACTTAAATGCAAAGATACCAAAGCATCTAATGTTCCAGCAACATCCGAAGAAACAATCGGTTAATGCTGGAAGTGGAGTCTTCACTCAAAACCAAGACAAAGAGCATCCTTAGAACTGAATGACCGCAGAAACCGTTAACTGTTTGATTCAAAGCACACAGACAAATGTGTTTACAGTTTCATAAATAATACTCACTGGTCATTAACTTAAGTACTGGCAGGGATAGAGAAGTGACTACAGATATCACAACCTTTGCTTTAGGCTACCTCATCATTATGAAATAGTTTCACCGCATTTAAGTGGGATGTGTTAAACACGACAGAAATTCATGTAAACTTCAAGAGGAAGATCAAACAAAGAAGTCATGGTAGAAAGGAGAAAAGGAGAGTTTGCAACACGTCTAGCTGTCTAGCTAGAAGGATCACAAAGTCATAGAAAAAAGAAAAGGAAAATTACTGATTGAAGGAAGTACGGAAGCTCTATAAAGAGCAGAGAACAAATCAGGGAACTTGAGAAGAGGATGCTCCAAGGTGTCCATCTGCTGCTTTAACCACGGATGTTCAAGAAAAAAAAAATCATCACAGAACCAGGAAATCCAAACATATCCCAAGGTATTAGAGTCCAAAGGCTTTGAACTGTAAATTATTCACACTAAGAAGTCTATAGATAACTGTGATGTAAAAAAAAGAAAAAAAAAAGGAAAAAAAAATAGGAAAAGTGAGAACGTGAAAGGGCTTAGTATAGAAAACACAACTTACGTTCTCTTTAATCACATCATCGTCTCAAAAAGAATCAGTTACAGGAAGGCATGAACGCATGTCAAAATTAAACAAAATCCTACTAGCTATAACTTCCATAAACCGAAAATACCTGGACCATCAGCAGCCAACACTGACGTCTCCACAAAAAGCAAACATTAAAGCAAGAAAGGCCAAAAAGCTCATCTGACTATGCAAAACATCTCATTTTCATCAAGCAATCAGTTGATTACTCTAGAGTGAGAGGTCACTTAAAAATAAAACAAAACAGAAATAAGCATCGACTCAAAGGAGTGGGGAGGCGAGGCAGGACCAAATAAAAACTTTTCCAACCTTACCCCAAAAATGCCTTTAAATCTTGCTGTTCTCCAGCTTCCCGCTGTGTCTTCAACACAGGAACGTGTACTTTAACCTAACGAGGACATTTATATGCTTCAGAACCCACGTATAGACACGTTGTGGATGCTCTGAATTACTCCCTTTCCAATGAGTTTCTACATCTTTTATTCTGCCACGCTCTTGTTTCAAGAAGGGCAGGTTTGGAAAAGCTTTTCCCCAGAACCTGCTACAGTGAGCTCCAATGGAAGAAACCAAACGGATGGTTTCTTGTCAGCAGGCAGTTTACACGGCGGATTTGCAGGTAAGAGCAGAAAATACTCTTCCACGGATGCATACCCCTCCCCCAAAGTACAGGAGCAGTATTTGTGATCAAGCTTTCCAATGTATGGGTTTCACACTTATCACATTTTGGGAGGAAAGAGTCTTTTTTTCTATATTCTGCATAGGAGAAGCGGCTTATGGTCATGAGGGCAGCTACAGTAGGGACAAAAATTCTCCAGAAGCGACTGAAATATGACTGGTTACGCCTTTTTTTACTCAGACACACATACAAAAATTAAAACCTGCCTACAGGCAAGTGCCAGCTGCAACTACGTTTGCTCCATCTTCTTCATTTTTGCATAACCCAGTTGTGGAGTGAAACCTGACTTCACGTTCCTGAGAGACAATTTCCAAATACTATAAAAGGGAGTATTTGTTAGCAGGCTATCAATAGTTTATTAAATTGAGCCTCAAAAATGGAAATTAGTAAGACACGATCTGTCAGTGTCCTTGATCCTTATTCTATAATGTAAGTTATTAAATCTCCATAGGTCCCATTCATCTGAGCAAATTAACACGATTGTATTGTATTTTGAAACCGAAATCACGTCAGAGATCAACACCAGATTGTGTTGTCACATAGTACTTACGGGTTTTGATCGCACAGGTTTTAGAACTTCTGATCAATACGGGGCACTTCTAGCTCACTAAGATGAAAACTAATGAGCAAAACTAATTTAAATTTGCAAGCTCATCAATTTATAATCAAGCTGAAGGCAAAAACTTTTTTTTTTTAAATCGCAGATCTTTGGAAACTAAAAGTTTGCTTTTAGACAATTTATAAGGACTATCTTGTACAACTTAGCTAGGGGAAGTGAGAGAATACTTCATTCTAAAAATTCATTCAACAGTTTGATAAAGGGACAGAAACCTGTCAGACTAGTGAAATGAAAGAGTGGGAGGAAAAAAGGTAGCTTCAGAAGAATTATTTACTGAAAAAGATTTTTCTATATTTCCTTATTTTAGCCAGGAATAGTTTTCAAAATCATATTTTATTGGGGTTTTTGCCATACATACAATATTACATTTTAAGCCGATCCTCAGTATACGTATTACCCGCATGCAAAACAAACAGAGAGGTCGGTAGAGTGCAAGCCTGCCCTACCCTCTCCGCAGGGGTAATCAAGGTCAGAACTGAAGTTCCAGCTCCATTTTTCAGTGCTATGCATACACTCTAAATCCCAGGTGAGTTTGTTTCTACTTCATAGGTAATATACACACACTACACAAACCAGCATTATCAAACTGGTGAAGTATTTAAAGAAAACTATCAAGGAAAAAAAAGTCATCAAAGAGGCGTGAAGGAATGTAAAGAAATTAGTATCTAAATAGAACACATGCACTACATGCACCCTAATGAAAGCCAAATTGTAAAAGTGGAGGAATTCACTGCCTAAGTAGCTCAAGAAAATTCTGCTGGTGAGGCCAACCTTTTCAGGAGGTGCAGTGAGAAAACTGGTTTTGGTTCAGTCTATCCGTTCGATCTAATTCCGCATCTTTTTCATGCAAAGTTCAGAAGCTAACTGGTATTTGAAAATGCCAGAAAGCTTGGTTTCTTCTATTCATTTGTCCATTTACAGAAAAAAAGAGGAGGAAAAAAAAAAATCAGTATCATAACCTGAAATCTACCATTTCTAAAACTTCAAGGATATAATGAACATGCACACACGCACAAAAAAAATCATTCGTAACTACCAATAATATTTGTTACACTGATTTTAAAGGTAAGAAAAATAATGTATCCGTCCTGCATAAACATTTTATTAAAATAAGAACTATTTAAATGCCAATTTTCTGCATTTTAATTAACATTTCCATTCAAAAGATCAGCAAAAGATCAGTCTATCAAATCACATTATCCAGCACTCTTAAATGCAAATTATTAAAAATTAAACAATTAAGCAAAGGAATTTAAAAAGCTCATAGGCAGACAGCCAAAGTGAAAGACCACAAAGGAAATTTAGAAGATAACTACGTTGCGTCAGTTTGTCAAGTTTCTCTTCTGCATGAAAAATGGCTCATTAAAATTAGATTTCAGTTTTAATGGCAGTATTTTCCATAGCTATAATGTTTAGAATAAATTGTTTTTACAGTGACAGACAAAAACTAATGTTTAAATATGAGTATCGTGGAGCTTCCCAGCTTTAGTTTTATTAGGAAGGTAAATGATGGATTGCACTTAAATGTCACTCCACTAGTTTTAAAGGTCACCGATCAAGAATGATTGGCCTTTTAGAAAAGCAACTGATGAGGACAAAACCAGAACAAACTTCCAATTATTTTCTTTCAAATGACAATTCTTTAACGTGAATGAGAAGACAGACAAGGAAACCACAGGACTGGAGATAGATGATGTCTTTCCAATGGTGAAATGTATTTAGAGACTGTGGAAAGGACTCTCCGAAAGAGCATTTGCGATTAGGACAGGCACACCTACTTGAAAATGTTGTTTAAGGGACAAAAAGACTGCGTTGTCAAGAAAATCATCTGTACAAACTTGACAGGTCTTTTCCCCCTCTAATTGCTTGCACCTGGGGACTTGCAGATCATCCATTACCCCACAGCAAAACAGAGTAAGAAGTGTTTAAGACAGAGCTCTACTGCCTAAAATGTCAGCAATAAAATCCCAGAAAAGAGATGATCTTCTTTCAAATTTAACTGTGTCTGCCGGCAGCGTGTGCTTACGTTACACAGATTCACTTGCAGCGTTCTTGTGCCCTTTTAAACTATCCAATACTTAAAACCAAAAGCACACTGATCTCTATCTATTACGCACTTACCTTTTCACACAAACGTGCCTAACGCCATTGTGTTCCATATGGAATATAGAACCACTCTTCCGTAGTTGTAAGAACACTACTAATCAAAACAAAGTGAAACTAAAAAGCTTTATCCACAGTATACACTGTAGAGAAATAGATGGAGAGAGAGAAACATATATAGCGAAACAGAATGATGCTATAACCATTTTCAGATAGGGTAAGACTTCTGTGTTATTCTTTAGCTATCTACCTAAGAATATCTCTACTAAATGAAACTTTGAGATTTTCAAGTAAAAGAATTGTGTTCATGATTTATTTCTGCTATTTCCAAACATTAGTCTACAGTCCAGACTAGTGTTTTAGGCTATTTTCAACCTTTATAGAGGTTGAAGACATTCATAGGATGTTGTACAACAGTGTAAATCTCATTTTAAAGCAGCCATTTTAAGCCATTCTGGATTTAAATAAGTTTAACAGAACTTCTTGGGAAACATATTTGAGACAAAAGATGAGCAATAACTTCAAACTAAGCGGTCAAGCATCCTTCTCATGTATAATACCTCCAAAGCAAAGGTGGAATCAAATATCTCACTGCTGGCCTTTAACTTCAGGTCCTTATAAATTTGAGTTTGGCCACCTAGCATGGCATTAGCTCTCTGCCTCGTGTTGATTGTGGTTGGTTTGCATCGTTGTTTCAGAGAGTAAGAAGGAGACAGGTTTTTAACAGGGATCGTTCCATGAATTCCTAAAGCAGAACCTGGGGGAAGGAGACAGAGACCTATCAATCAATCAAACTTAACTCCAAAGGCTGAGGCAGAAAAGGCCATACGCCCAAAAATGCTGGGAGTGGGGAAGACGTTCCTTCGGGCAGATTTTTCATAGGCCAGTAGATTCAGTTAGGCTGTAAGGTCGGATCTGAAAACTGAGCTCCACATGAGGAACAAATGCAACCTCTAACTTTCCTGCAAAGCAAGATTCTTCTACCAACTCAGCCTATTTAAATTCTTTCACTTTCTGGAATAAGGATGGTAAACTTGGCATCTCTTACCAAGCAAAAAGGTACATGTGGTTTCTCCAAATCCTCACCCCACTTTCCATACCTCCCTATTTAATAAAACACATCTCAAAATTATGTTTCTACACCGCAGAAATGACAAAGCCATGGAAACACGTCTATGTTTGAAAAGAGTATCTATTTCTGGAGCACGCTCTTCTGCAGTGCCAGGCTGCGCTCCAGAGCGCCTAAACCCAGCATGCGACACCCACGTACCAAACAGTAACATAAACCATGGAAATTCTGCCCAATATGCCCAGAGAGGATGGTGCAGCAAGGGGATAACAACCTAAACGCCTGCTCTTCCCTGCTTCTCTCTGACCTCAAAAGGTGTAACTCCGTACAAAAGACCTTCACATTGCTGGTGCTGCCTGACCTGCGTAAAGACCAAAACAATTCATATCAGCTGTTCTTTTACTTTTCATTGTGATCTTTAGAAGACCCAGGTCACTGGATTTTTTTTTTAATTTGTTTTACCTTTTTAAAAATATTTCTACACCAATTTCAGAGGTCAAGAAGTTGCAGAATTGAAACTAAATTCAATCCCCAAATTTCCATTTCTGAAACTCTGCAATAATACCGGAATAATCAGAACTGAACGGGGGATGACTCATTTTTCCTTAATGTATGAAAATCACTATGCATCTATAAACTCCACATTCTACAGAACTGCCGATCTTTTCAATAAACAGACCAAATGAAGGCAGCAAGCTGTCCGAGGAGAAACTGGTTAAAATGCCTGACAGAAAACCAAGGCTTTTCATTTTAATACTGATAATTACAGAAATGAATTAACGCTGGCAATGGAATGATAATAATTCTACACAGAAAAAGAGCAAATTAAGAGGAATACAATAATTTTAACATTACTTAGAAAAGCTGCCTCATGAAAATACATACTTTTAATTTTTTTTTGATGGTTTAGGCAGGAAATGGTAATATCACCTTTTTTTTTTTTTAATACATGTGATTTTTGTCCATTTCTCTTAGAAAAAACAATTTGTGACATCACTGACAGATTTCTCATCTACATTTTCCAAAACCATCAGCTTCATAACCACAGTAAAGTAGCAAAATTTAACACAACCAAAAAACCTAGAAGTTAACAAAATTGCTATAGCCCAAAACTTAATCCCAATCAGAAAAAAAACCCCAAAACACATTTGAAGCCATTTCTTTTTCTTGAAGCAGAACTACCTTGATGTGCTGCTTAGAAATCTAAGTAGAGCTCTAACTGAAACTTTTTTCTATTCTAGCTGCTAGTTCAAATTTACTGCACACCGACATCTCAGCAAGAACCAGTTCAGCGCAGCCTGTCTGCACACGGCAGTGCTGCCAGAGCAACATCACGGTGCAGGAGCTCCCTTGCCTTGCCTTCTCTTTCCACGTTTCATCCATCCCAGCTCTCCCGCCATATGACCCACCAACATTTCTTTACGCACGCTGATGCTGGGCTACTTGAACTTGAACGTCCCAATTTTCTGCATCTGTGTAAGACATGCTCAAAAAAAGCGTCATGCTGTTTTGCAGATGCTAGTGGGAAGAGGTTTACCGGGGGCTAATCCTGATTTCTTGCTCTTGCGTGCTAGAGGAGCACACGGCTACTGCACTGGGTGCCCTGACAGTGCTCACAACCCCCTCAACCAGACTCTCACCCATGGGTTGCTCCTCATCGAGCAGAAACACGTGTGAGTTTCTTAGATGTCTCTGATGTGGGTTTCCTGAAAAGGGAAGCCAAAGGTCTTTTCTTCATCTCCTGCTTCTGCTTCCCGGCTGCAACCCAAACATCGCTCTCACCCTCAAGGTAGCGCAAACGGCTGCACGTCCTGAGCTGCTCCCATCGCACGCACCAGGGACAACTGCTCGTGAACTGCAAATGCTGCCTGAATTACAGCAGCAAAATATGGGGACGAAACTCTCCCCAGGTGAAATCGCACATTGCAACTTCCAATTTCTTATGTTATACTTTCTGGTGTACGCAAATTAACAAACTATAACTAACCCGACTCAAAACTAAACTGGTGGAGGAAGACATGTGAGGAAATTTCAGATGCCACTGAACTGGAACTTATCTGATGGACTCGCGCGTTTGAATACCTGGCTACAGTTAGAAACTGGATATATCACTTTTCTGCTAAAGACCGCTCAGAAAACCTACCAGCCAACACAAACTGCTATTCGCTTTTTACAACAACACTATTTCTTCAACGGTGAGGCCTGCAACTTCATCCCGTTGGCCAGATTGCTCCAACGGTACCAAAGGTGCTATTACTCTAAATGCTCAGAGGGATCTATTATAACCAGAAGGGGGGGAAGGGGGGAAGACTTCCTTTACAGATTGTATTCAAAATTTAAAAATTTGAATACACCCGACACAATCATTTTTTTTATCTAATAATAGGCCCAGGATTTTTCCTTGCCGATCCCACAGTTCTGAGTTGCCGGGAAGGGAACCAAGAAATCCCTCCCTGTCTGTAAGAGCAACTGCCCTTTCATTCCAGCTTTGCCTCTGCAGGTCCCAGATAAGACTTCTTAATCACTTAAGACTTCATGCCACCTAAAGAAGTTTACCGTAGAGATGGGAAATTCGCATTTAGGCAAATCAGGAGTTCTTTTCAACCCCGTAAATAGTTCTTTTTACAGAGAAGTTTACAAAAATATCGCACAAATTGTCTGTCTAGTTTTTTCGTTGTTTGCTTATTTTTTGTAAATCATGAGCACACTTTGCTGACTTTAAAAGTACTTGAGAATAGTTTTTAATACCACAATTGCACCATGGAAGAGCTCGACGATATTTATATTACCTTGTAAATGGAAAATTATCTCTCTTAAGCTTGCTAACTCATATCATGGTTCTAAAAGCCCAATTATTTTTTAAAAGGCAAATTTTGACTACAGAGGCATTTTCAGCTCCATTTAAGCCAACATTTAAATTCTACTAACTTTTTTAAATTTCTGCAATGCTTTTAAGTTCCTTCAGTCTCTGAGAATATCACACAAGCATGTCCCGCATGAAATCTTTCACAGAATTATACCCAGAGCATCTCAAATTTGCGGGGCAGGGATGAGGGTGTTTAATATCAAATATTAATGGAATATGTTCTACCTGATGATTTTCTGTGCCAACTTACAAGAATAATTCAATGTAAAGTTCCTTCAAAAGCACGTATGAGGACAAAAATTAGTATCTCTGATGATGTATTCATTCTTTTCCTCACATTTCTACTAATACTATGAACGCAGCAATAAACAACAACGATGTAAATTACTGAAATTACCCGTTACTGTATACGTATATCTCCACTCAAATTCTGGCTTCATTCTCATTTCAGCCCTTAATCTATGCAAAAAGCATGCTTAGCCTTGCAGGTAAAGTAAAAAAGTATTAAGTAATGAAATTTTCACTTGTTCCAATGCATCCGCTACATTAATCCCACCTTTGGCCCCTCATACCCCTCCAACTCCCCCAACATCCCCCCCCCCCCAAAAAAAAAAAAATCAATAAAAATATCTTCACTGCTACACAAACCAGAAGTGTCATTTAAGAATATCTGCACATCAAAGTTTAATGTGGAGCAACTGGCAAAGGCTGACATCAGCATTCAGGTGACCAATGTAAAGAACCCCTTGAAAGGATGCTTTGCTGCTTCACCTTCCTTGTACCATGACTAAGGAGCACTGATCCAATCAAAGGCTTTAACTACCTGCTGTGAGCCTTTTCCAGCACAAACGTCTTCCTGCCATAATCAATTTATCTACCTGCCTCAAGACAATCAGTTTAGATGTTGGGATGACTTCTCAGGTAGAAGAAAAGTTTTCAGGCCGGCGATCCAGTACCTGAAATAAAATATTTTCCCAAGCACCTTTTATTTGCTACAGAAGAAAGAATTAAAAAAAAAAAGGAAAGGAAAACACAGGTAAAGTGATAAAAACTGCAAACACCACAAGGATAAACAGACAACAATGAAAACAGTTCAGCTGCAAAATCTGGGTTATTTGGTAAACTGAGGTCACTCAAGGAAACTGTTGCAATGTCACAAAAATGCAAAAGGGTATAAAGCAGGAAAGAAAAAACTGGCTCCTTCTGAAGGGAGCGGGAAGAGCGTGAAAAGTAACGACTTAAAGGTTTTCCAGGTTGTATGGAAAGCAACTGAACTGCCGTACTGCATTCAGTCCTGATATTCAGATTTCAGAGCAGTTACCAAGAAACTGGAGGGGTACAGAAGGAAGTCATGTGGCTTCTGTACCTTGTGTCTGGATAATCACATCCACAGTCAAAAATGAAATTACTACCTCTCTGTCCTGGTATACAGGTATTCTTTTCGGATTTCCTTTTATGATGTCCGATCCAAGCTACACCTAAATCTTCCAGAATCTATACTCTCATGACATCCTGATTCATCCATATACCTGAAGCTCAGCTTCCTCCCCTCTTCTTCTTGGTATCATCATCCTGCATCTCACTTTCTGCACTTCCTGTTAACGGCAATCTTATTCCTTCATATGCACTCGGGAAACTATTACAAAGATACTTCAGTTTTTTGTAAAGTCAGTGCTTTCTCAAGCTTCTTCCACTAACTAAATCCCCTTTCTGCATCGTACTGCTCACCTTCACTTTTAAAGCTTTTCAAAACTTTGCCGCAGACACTTAACGGGCTGTAGTTTATTGAGCCTTTCCTTCTGCAGCAGTGACGGTTTCAGCAGCGTCCACCTATTCCTCACCACTTCTTCCTATCCCCAGGCTCTGCTCTGAGTTCTGCTCATACAAGTACTTGTTGAGGTACATAATGAACCAGATGAAACCAAGAAAAAAGAAACAGGTTATAAATAAGCATTTTTCAAAAAGAAAGTTAATTTAGCGCAGATCAGCTGTGCACACATATTATAGCATAGCTCAGGAGGTTGCGCAGAATGAGAATCCTCAATAGCAGCTGCTTAAGTTAGGCCTGGATCTAAAGAATTACTGAAGATAAGCCTTCTGCAACAGGAAGTTGACTTCAGCTACAAACATCCCATAAAGCAGCTGACCCAACTGACAAACAGGTAGTTTTGAACCTTCTCGAAAGCTGCGCTTTACACCTGCAAGGAAAGTCTTCCAAAGATCTGTCTCATTGCTTTCCTTCAACCTCCTCCTGGTACTTTTCTTGGCTGCACCATGGAAAGCAACTCAAGGGCAGTTGGGTCCGGATGGGTTGTTGTCACCAAGCCTTACCTTGCTGAGGAATTCTACCTCAGTCCGTGCTTGGGCTCCCTGTCTAAATGCAGCTGCTGTCTTGCATTTTGAAGAGGGAGACTGCCTCTGGTTTTGCCAGGTATTTACAGAGCACTTAGCGTAAACACAATGGCACCTTTGTCCAAGGCTCCAGCCTCCCCTTCCCTCTCAGAGAGTCCTAAAAACCACCACTACCCACAGCGGGGAGAGGAGGGGGGGAAGAAAAAGACAGAAAGACAGAAAGAAAATGCATTTTCTTCTTTATCAACATTAAAACATGAAGTAACTTCTTGCAGAAATACATAAAAACCTGCAAATTATGATGGGATTAATTAACAAATGACTAGTATTTGCAGGCTAAAGGAAATGTAAGAAGCGAACAGGTGACAATGAAGTGCTAGTTCTTAAAAAAAAAAAAAAGCAATTTAGCTAACACCAGATTAATTTTTCCACAGAATAACTTTTCTTTTCACACACAGTTTCCATCTTGATAGTGGATCTTTGATCCGTGTGTCTGAAAAAATAATCTCGGTGAAGATCAAGAGAACAAAGGAACCCAGATAAACCCAAAACTGGCAATGACACTTTTCAGGTCATCAGGTAAATGAACTACCACAGGCACCTCAAGGGAATACAAATAGTTTTCATATAGGATTATAATGGGAAGTGAAGTGGTTTAAAAAAAAAGTGAAACTGTCACCTTATATACCTTTCCAAACAAAATAATACTTCAAGCATTAATAAAAATTGGCAAAAATCAGACAATGTCAATCCAGGAATTATAAAAGACGAAACGCAGGGGAAGGATAAAATTTATGTAAGGTCTGACGCTGGTTTTCACACAAACAGAGCATGACTAGAAGACAATCCTGCTCAGGACTCACGTCCCGACTGCTCTTCAGCACCTAGAAAGCACCTGTACAGTGTCATTACTCTGACCTGCACGGACCCAATACTCCCTGGGCTCAGGCCTGAACAAACAGGTTTGAATTTGAGTATAAAAAAAAAACAAAACCAAAAAACAACAAAAGCCAAAACAACAAACAACTTCGTTGAAGGATGCAAGTCACCAGAAAACTCCTTAGCGTGCAAGAGCAGATCAAAGCATCCAAGGATCCAGTAAGCCGGCTGTCTTAGCCATGCACTGAATCCTCCCGAAGCCAGGCAAGTAAAATGAAATCGTAAGACAGCAACAGTTTTTCTCTTTTTTTCCAAACTGTTCCTGCTCTTGCAAGATATCCGATGCGACCCAGAAATAATATTTAGCAAGTCCAAAAGTCCAAAACATTCCGTCAGCTGAATGAAATAAGCTTGAACTTTACAGAAAGCACGGGCAGCCCACCCAAGTACAGGTAACAGCTTTGCACGCTGCTGAGCCCTCTGACTTCTTTCCGGGGCAAAGTGCTCCCAGCCAACGAGAACCTATTCACTCCTGTTCTACCCCTACACAGCCTCATCCTCCTTCCTTCATGGACTTCCTGACGATTCATTTTTCTTAGAAGTATTTCTGCGTAGCATCAAGCACTGGGAATGTAGAGTACAGAGATAATAGATATGTTTAAAAGTAGACTAAGCAGCTGTCACTCTGAATTGGCATTTCTGACTTGATTATAGTAAGCACTCAAGACTATTTGTATCAGAACTAGAAATGAGTTCATATGCTGCAATAAAAATACATGAATCTCTCTCACTCTCCAGTGAAAAGGAGATCAAAATGCAGCGCTGCAGATGAAGGGTTAATACGTGAATGCAATGGATAAACAGAAGAGTAACACTGGAGAGGTGCTATTTGAACTCACAAAACACTCCTGAGAGAAGCACTGGCGTGTTGTATCCAGCTCACGTTTTCACACAAATGCTGAAAAGGGGGATTTGGAAAAAAAGCCACAGAAAGTGAGCTGGGAGGAAAATGCATGCAGTGACAAATCTAAAGCATTTTAGTCCACTTGTTTTTTTCAAATAGAGAAGAGAGGGATTACTAGGTTACAGCAGATAAATACCTCCAGGGTAAGAAAATACTTGGAGCTCTTTAGCACAGTGGAGAGAGGCACATCAGTAACCAGTGACTGGAAGCTGAAGCCAAAGAACTTAACAAACAGCAGAGTCCCCACCTCTTACTGTCTCCTGATCAAAATTCCAATTCTTCTGGAAAATATGTTTCAGCCAAATGCAAGTTATTGCACTCAAAAGGAACTGGATAAAATCCCACTGACTGTAATCGTCAGAGCAGAAGATCTAATTGCTTCTTTTGGCTTTACCGTCTCAGCCTACCAACACTCTTGCTTTTCAGTGGTTCAGAGGCATTTCAGCAGTACCACACGTGCTCAACATTAATATTAAAAATAAAAAGCTTTCAGAAATCTCCATAAATTAGGTTTGCCTTTCCGTGTAAGGGCTCCAGCGACACTGGAGCTTTCCTCTTGAGGCTTTTGTCAGCAGCAGAGCTCGTTAATGGAATTCCAGCTATCTTGTACACAGCTGAGGTGGTATTGCTGTAAACAAGGATTTACACAACTGAGGGCAAAAGTTCATCCTTCAGGTCAGTCCCTTCTCTCCTCTAGAAAGAATTCTCTTTGACCTGCAGTATAAAAAGCCTGATACAATACACAATATCAATCACAGACACTACAGGTCAAAAGGAGAACCAGCGGCACTCTAACAGCCACAAAGCCAGCAAGGTCTGGTGTTTGCATCAACATCATCATTTAAGACCACTCCAGCTTATGCTACTTATCTACCTTGCACTCCAAAACCCACAGCACTGACTGCAATCGTGACAAGGTAACAGAATCAACATTTCCTCGGGAATACGTGCCAAGAGAGTGTATAACACGCCTGTTTTAATACTATTCAGGCTGATGGAGTTTTGCTACAGTATCGGCTGCTGCGGTATCTATAGATTTCTAAAATAACAAGGGTTTTGAAACGTACCTATCCTGGTGACGCATAAACAAACTTCTCCTTCAACAAACAGAAGCTTGGAAAGACTGAAGTTGTCCAAAGCAGGCTAACAATCCAGTAAACGTCCTGCCACTACACAACTGATGAACAGAGAAATACAACCACCAACTGGTGGCTTCAGCTGACAGAGCATCGCCTCAAAAAGAAAACAGGCAGCGCACACAACCGGCGAGACACGAGGCAGTACGTTCCCCCCTCCAACCTATGGAGAAGCAGGCGCGTGCTGCCCACTCCTCACGTTACACCCCACCGTAAATACGCAAAAGCTCCTTTCCCGACCCCTCGGCGTACTGACGCTCCCCTAAGCACGCGCACCCACGACGCCAACTCCCGCACAGGCGAGGCAGCCAGGGAAGTCTCGCAGCAGCGACGCCGCTCCCCACCACCACCGCCACGCCTAAGCAAAACTTCCTCCACGCCAGAAGCCACGCAACGAGACGCTTTGGCCGTCGCCTTTCAGCCACCACCCACGCAGCTTTTCGCCACCCCCAGCACGCTCCACGTAAGGACAAAGCAGCATCTCAAACGTTCGCTCTTTGCCACCGGAGCAAGTCCTTTGACGGGAGCTGGCACCTTTCAGGCTGGATTCCGGACGGGATATGGAGTTGGTGCTTCGGAAGGTCTCAGCCCCTGGAAGAGGCCCAGAGGGACGGGACGGAGGAAGGTGCTTTCTGCTGTCGCCCCCTCCCCACCGCGCAGCACCACTCCCCGCGCCCCTTCCCCGCCGGCGCCGGCTGAGACAATCCGAGCAGCAGCAGCAGCGGCGGCTGTAAGTTAGAGACGCACAGTGGATGGATGAAAGGGAGCAAGAAACCTCTGAAGCCTGAAGAAAGGAGAACAATTTAAAAAGATTTTTTAAAAAATACTTAAAATAGCACAGAGCTAGGTTTCACCTCAGAGTGACGCCAGGGAAGTAGATGAATAAGTGAAACAACACACCCTTGACCCCTTCTGTTCTCCCCCTCTTCCCATAAGACGCACCCCACAAAATGACCATCAATGCAAATCCATTCTGTGAAGGAGGGGGGATTCTCTCTGTCTGTGACCGACTTTGTCTCTTTCTCTCTCCCTCTTGCGCTGGGCGAGAACTAAAATCGCATTTAAGAAAGGAAAAGGGGGGGGGAAAAAGGCGTGATTATTATTTGTGGTGGGTGCGAAATGCGGGCACGGGGAGAAGGAGTCTGGGGGAGGGGAGGAGAGGAGAGAGGAGGCTGAGGAGAGGAGGAGGGAAAGGAGGCCCAGGAAGCGCAAGGAAGGATGAGGGGAAGGCGAGATCACGGGAGGGGGAGGGAAGGGAAGGGAAGGGAAGGGAAGGGAAGGGAAGGGAAGGGAAGGGAAGGGAAGGGAAGGGAAGGGAAGGGAAGGGAAGGGAAGGGAAGGGAAGGGAAGGGAAGGGAAGGGAAGGGGGTGCGAGGAAGGAGCTCGGGGAGGGGGAAGGACGAAGGGGAGGAGGGGACGAGGGGGAGCGAGGAGGACGCTTCGCCCCGGCCTCACCTCAGCTCGGCGGGCGGCGCTGGGGGAACCTCCCGCCGCCGCCGCCGCCTCCCCAGCAGCGACGGCCGCGGCCGGGCCGGGCGTGCGGCGCGGCTCCCTCCCGCCGCGCCCGGCCCCGGCCCCCGCCTCCCGCCGCCGGCCCGCGCCGCGCTCGCTCGGCTCTGAGGGGGGGCTCGCGGGGCGGGGGGAGGCCTCGGCGCCGCCGCCGCTCCCGGCGAAGCGGGTCCCCGGGCCGGCCGCGGGCCGCCTCCGCGCGCCGCCGCCGCGAGGACGGAACCGGCGCGAGGCGGCGGCGGGGGGAGGGAGCGGGCGGCGCGGCGCGGCCGAGGAGGCGCGGGGCCGGGCGGGGAGGGGAGCGGGGCCGGCGGGGAGGGGGCGCGGGGCGGCCGCCGCGGGGGGGCGGCGGGGAGCCGAGGGGAGGGCTCCCGGCCGGACGGCGGCCGCGGGGCCCGGCGGCGGAGGAGCGGCGGGCGGCGGCCGGGCCGCGGCGGCGGGAGGGGACTCTCCGCGGGGCGCGGGGCCCGCGCCGTCGCCCCCCTCTGCCGGGAGGAGCCGCGGGCGCGCTCCGCGCTGAGGCGCTCGGCGCCCGCGCCCGCCTGCCCGGGCGCGCCGGGCGGGGTGGGCCGGAGCTGCGTCCGGAGGGGGGGCGGGAGCTGCCGCGAGCGCCGCCGCGTTAGGGAGGGGCCGCAGCGCCGGAGCGAGCGGGGCCGTGTGAGAGAGCGACCGCCGGAGGGAGCGGGGGCGGCCGGCGCTGGCGGCGAGCGCGGGGTGTCGGGGCCCTGCCCGCCGTGTCGGGGGAGATCGGGTCTGGGCTCTGCGTCACACACGGGGTCGGGGCTGCTGGGGCGCGGAGCTGAGATCCTTTCTGCTTCTCGCCTCCTGCTGCAGAGCTGCGCTGCACAACGCGCGTCACGGGTATTAGCAGAGGATGTGACTGAGAAGAGTTAATTGGAACTCAGTAAATTGAGACTGTAATGCAGAGGCATGCAAATCAAGATTAGAATTAGCCTTCGGTAAGTTGATGCGTCAGAGGAGAAGTTTCATGTGCTCCTCAGACCACCAAGCAGTCCAGGCTGTGGCCAGAATTAAGAAGAAGAATGTGGAATTAGTTGCACGTGTACTAATTGACTTTGTGATGTCTGAGTGAGTGTACAGTTAGAAACAACCATTTGCTGTTGGTGGTTTTGGGTGTTGAAAGTAGGTTTATTTTATTTATTTTATTTTATTTATTCCTTTTGTTTTGTCTGTTACGTTTAGGAGGAGCAGTTAGATGCGATACTGTCAGCTGCTGTCCAGACAGGTTCTTTAGGACTTCTGACTGGATGCATTAAACTTTGGGCATCTAAAGGTAATACTTCTTAGGTTGTTTTTATGTTGCATATTTTTTAGTTTGGAATTGTTGATTGATTTCTTTTTTGTTCTCTTTTTTAAAGCGCAGCCAAGTTCTGCTGCTAATCTACGGTTTGTTCTCGACTGGACTTGGAGCAAAGTGATCTACACAAAAGACGAACTTGACCAAATATGTGAGTACTAGTGTAGTCCTTCTGCAAACACAGAATCATTCTTTCTAGGTGAGCTTATGCAGTAATCTGCTGGTATATGATATTGCCCGCGGTTCTTGCAGTGTACTTTGGAACTCTGAAATTGCTCTGCAGGCTAACGGTTTAATACTTATTCTTGAAAAGGTGTTCCGCTGTTTGACGGCTCTTGCGACTCCATTGACCCACAGACATCACAGTCTCTTCAGCACTGCCCGTTGCTTTTGAGCAACCTTAGCACAGTCTTGAACTGTTTTCTAACAGAAGCACAAGAGCTCACTGAAAAAGGTTTCTCATAGTATTTCTAAATCTTTGGTATGTTTTATTAAGATTGGCATGATGCTTGGGTTGTAATGGTGGAAACATGAGGTTTTGTTGTTTTTGGTGATGGGAAGAAAGTCAAATGTAGCTGGGAGAAGGGGCTCTAAACCGGAGAAGTTGGGGCTGCCCCTTAATATGCACCGAGTTGAAGGAAATTGTTGTGGAGTTCACGCAAGTGGGTAGGGGAGGCTACGTTCAGCAAGAAGCTATGTAAGCAACTGGCTTGAAATTACAGCAACTGACTGTGGCAATGCTGAAAATGACGCTTTGTGATGCTTAGCTAGCAATGTATAATTGCATGCAAATATTGTGTTGCAAATTACTAAAAATATAAAGGAAGCCTAAATGAGTAACACGTACAGTAAGTTGCCTGAGTTTCTCTAGCTTTTCATATGACAAGTTGTTGGTGGCATATTGAGGAAAAAAGAGAATATCCCTTTGCTAGAGTAAAAATCTCTGCTCCGTGAAAAACAGATGTCTTTTTTTCATGAGTGCATTTAATAGTTCAGGCTCTACTTTTTTTTTATTGAAACTTTAGTGAATCTGCTTCTTTGTAGGGGTTGCTTTTTGTTTTGGTGGTGATTGTGGCTTTTTTCGTCAAATAAGGAAGTGACACAGAGTGAAAAATGCAAAGGCAAAGATATCTGCCGTGTTATTTTTCTACTTTCTGTTTAGTGCGATGAAGGGAGTTTTGTAAAAAGGAAAGAAACTGCATACCAAAAATCCTCTTATGCTTTATTTCGGGTTCTGCAGACTTGACAAATAAGCAGGTGTTAACCAGCCTCATGTCTTTGTATGCATGAGTGGTCCTCTGGTTCTGTCGATCCAGCCTCCTGCCAGAGGGCTTAGGTAAGCATGAACTGTAATGCGTTTGTAACAGGGAGACGATCCACTAAGTGGCTCCTATGAACACAGGCTTAGCCGTGTTTTTGTAAACGTTTCGTCGCTAACGAGTCATGTTGGCTCAGTGACAGTGTATGCTGAAGTTCTGCTGCTGAAACTGAGATTTTACTGTTCTTTTCACCTACGTAGTGTAGAATAATGCAAGCAGTTTCTTTCCAGGATGTTTCTTAGGAATAGCAATAAGCCTCTGATTCAAGGAGTTGCTCAGTCCACAGCTTGAAATACTTGGGATTTTAAACAAAGAACTATTAAACCACCAACACTGGAATGCTTGTTTTTACAGTAAAAGCTGTGAACAAAGGTTCTGATTAAAGGTCTCCATACAGAATCACGTGGGGTTCCTCATATACTGGGGTGAAGAGGTGGAGAGCGGAGGGGCTGCATTAACTCCCCGCCTCCCGCTGCATGAATGACCTCAGGCAGAGGTGCTGTGAAATGATCATCAAGCCTTTGATGACTTACGAAAGAAACAGAGATATGGGAGAGGGCTGGGGCTGGAGTGGGTGGGTGCAGGTCGCATGTCGCAGGGATCCGTGCTCCACACCTTCTCTACTGAGCCATCAAGAGCAGTCAGGGGGGCGTGGGGCACTTTGTCGCACAGTGTCCCTCAGCGTTCTGGCTCACGTGGCGGGCACATTGTTGCTGTCGGATGCCCTCCGCTTGCTGCTGCCCACTTTCTGCTTGCTGCTGCCTGCCACTGCACCATCGCCATCCATCTTCCCCTCCCACAGGGTTTTTGAATGTTTGGCCACCCGGCACACCACCATCTTCTTGGCTGGCATGTTGTCCCATGTCTTGGGGGTGCTGGCCAGTGCGGGGCGCTTGGCCTGCTTGCCGCCCACCTCTCCTCATCTGGACCCCACTCGGCAGGAGATGACAGCCAGTGGCAGCGGCAAGCGGGTCAATCCCACCCGGGGCTGCCTCTGCAGCACCTCCTCCACCCACCAGTTGGGCGATATGGGGCAGGTGACGCTGGGGGGGCAGTCGCAGGGCTCAGCAGAGGACTCTCCGGAGGACCCCTCAGGGGATTCTCCGGAGGACCCTCTGGGCAACCCTTCAAGGGACTCCCCCCAGAAGTCTTTATGGGACTCCGTGGCAGCCAGGTGGGGAGGACTGCTGCCACCCTGCCCTGCTTCCCCCTGGGGTCCAGCATGGGGGATGTCGCCACCCCCAAGAAGGGGTTGGTGTCCCCCAGCATCACCACCCCATCTTGGTCCTTGGGGCAGTCACCCTCCGCCCCACACTCTGAGAAGTCGGGGGGCTGGTTGAGGAAGGCGGTGCTGTCAGGGATGTTGGGGACATCAGGGATGTCAGGGACTTTGGTGACGGTGTCCTCTCTGTCCACCAGCATCACCGCTGTTGCTCGCTCCTTGGTGCAGATGCCCTCTGCCTTGTACTCGGAGAGGTCAGGGAGCTTGTTGAGGGGGGTGGTCAAGTAGGGGACGTTGGGGACATTGGGGACAGTGTCCTTGCTGTCCCCCAGCCCCACTGCTACCACTTGCTCCTTGGGGCAGCCACCCTTAGCCACATACTCTGAGAGGTCAGGGAGCTTGTTGAGGAGGGCGATCAAGTAGGGGCTGTTGGGAACTTCAGGGACACCGGGGATGGTGTCTTTGCCGTCTATGGTGTCGAGCCATGCGAACGTGTTGGTGATGTCTATGGTGAAGGACTGGTCATCCTGAAACTGCAGGTTGTCCCCTGCCAGCTCAGGAAAGGCCTCAGCGAAGGCGTCTGGCCCAGCTCAGGCAGGTCCAGGGGCTTCTCTGGGGCTGCCGGGCTGGTTACCGCTGCTGAAAAAGCAAACAAAGCCAACCCAAGCCCCAGGGTGATGCAAGCTTTCCTGGATATGGGACACCATCCTGTGGGCTCTGCCACCTCCAAACCTCACCTTTGGGCTTCATCGTGGTTCTGCCAGTCGGCGGAGCCGGGGCGGGCTGGTGGGGTCTGGCAGCAGGGACGCTGTCCTCAATGGCCGCCACGTCCTTCTTAAAGGCCTCTGACAGCCTCTGGGCGCTGCCGGGCAGGGCGTGGAGCACAGGGGGGCCCTGGACCCAGTGCTGAGCCGTGGGGTGGCAGGGTGGTGGGGGGCCAGGGCGGGCAGGGACGCGCAGTGGGCAGGAGCCTGTGGGGTACAGGGGCTCCCCCTGGGCCACAGCCCACAGTCCCAGCCTCATCGGCTTGGTGGGGCACCAGCATCCCCATCACCACCTGCTGTCCCCAGCCGTAGGCAGGGGGACAGGGAGCAGCCATGGCAGGGAGCTGCATCCCAGGGGGGAGCAGCACCCCAGGGGGAAGCTGCACCACCTGCCCCGGGGCCCCCAGGGGCGCTGGCACCCCCTGCCAGACAGTGCCCTGGGCCAGCTGGTAGGTGACGGTGTGGGGCTGGGCAGGCTCACCGGACACCACCAGCCCCGGGACAGAGAGCAGCACACAGGCACTGACCGGTGGCAGCATGGCTGGGGTGGTGAAGCTCAGGCCGGGCACCTCTGATGCCATCGGCAGCTGGAGAGGGAAGCTCTCTGTTGGGGGAAGCAAAGAGGGGTGTTGGGGTGAGGTACTGGTGGGCAGAGCCGGTTGGGGGGCAGGAGCACCAGGAGGGCAGGAGCACGAGGAGGAGCGGGAGCCTGCTGCTGTACCTGCCATGGCCCTTGGTCAGGATGCACAGTGGGCAGTGACATTCCCGGGGGTGACAGGAGGGACAGCGGGTGGTGACAGTCCTTGGGGGGGTGACAGGAAGGACAGTAGGTAGTGACAGTCCTTGGGGGGTGACAGGAGGGACAGCAGGCGGTGACAGTACTGGGGGGTGACAGGATGGACAGCGGGTGGTGACAGGCCAGGGGACAGCAGGGACACCAGCGGCCCAGGGTGGTGACAGGCTCAGGGCTGCCGGGACCCCCTCCCTTAGGATGTGCTGGACATTAGGACTAAGGGGGCGGGGCTGCCACGCCCACATGACGCAGGCCTTTTGTCACAATGTGCTGGGCACGTGAGCATTCTATGACGCCTTCTGCTGCAGTAGACACCGTCACGGAGCAGGCACCGCCGGGCCCCGACCATGTCGTGCGTCCACTACAAGTTCTCCTCCAAGCTGAACTACGATACGGTCACCTTCAGCAGCCTCCACATCGCCCTGCGCGACCTCAAGCGCCAGATCATGGGCCGCGAGAAGCTGAAGGCGGCCAGCTGCGACCTGCAGGTCACCAACGCCCAGAGCAAAGAAGGTGCGTGGGGGCGGCGGGCGCGGGGCCTCGGGGACCGCCCGGCTGGCGGCGTCGCAGAGCGCCCGCGGCGGCCACGGCCTGCGGGAGCCGCGCTCGGCTCTCTGTGGGTCGTCCCTGCGTAGCGTGAGTCGGCCTGGGGCCCATCCCGCCGGCGTGCGGTTTCCTTTGCTTAGTTTATCTTACTAAGTCTCCATTTCATATCGTCTTTGCATCTTACCACAAATACCTGTAGAAACACCTTACTGATAGAAGTCTATCCTCATAAAGCTGACAATATGACAGCTTCTTTACTATGGTGAGTTTTATGTACTGAGCAGAGCACTTACAAATTATAAGAAAATTTAGTTAAGTTTTAGATCAAGCAAATCACTGGAAGTTTTCTCTCCCCCTGCCTATATTCCGAAGAGTTCCTTTCTTTCAAAACTTGAAACAAAATTACTCCAAAATCCCACGAAAACCTATTAAAGTAGTGGGGGAAAGAACTGCCATGTCTGGGTGTTCGGGCTGTTTCAGTTACATACTATACAAGCTCCAGAGCTAAGTATGTGAATTCTTAACAGTCGTCTTGAGAAAAGCTCTGACGCTACGCTTGTCACCTGGATCACCAGTTCCTCCTTATGACTTTTTAAACTTAGAAAGTCGTTCTGAGAAAATCCATGACTCTCACTTGCTGAGATAAGCGAGGTAAGCAAGACAAGCAATGAGATAAAATGAGTCACCTATACCACCCATAAGGGCTAGAGCACATCTACTACCATAAATTTAACTGTATATTCCAGCTTTTATTTGTCAGTTGTTATAAAACAAGATGATGCACAAGATTTCAAACACTTCACATACACAGATATATGTATGTGCACTCATTAATAGTAAAGAGAGGCAAACCCAAAACTTTGAAAGAAAGCCAAAGAACCCACCTATGTCTAGACATAAATACATGTAATAAACTGGTCAGATGTCTTTGCCAAGCCTTCAAAACAAGTGAATCAAAAGAAAGAACTGAAGAAGAAAGACACGCTAAGCAGGGTATTTTGTGAAACATGCACAGATACTAAGGTCTCTACAGAATTGTATTTTAAACCTTCAGCAAACACAGGCCAAGAAGAAAACCAAAATCAATTACCATACATTGGAATAGGTCAATGAAATATGTCCACACAAGCTTTATTAATGCAATCACAAGTTCAGTGAAGCCAAATGGACATCTCAACTGGTAAACAGAGTAATAAGAAACACTGTCACATCCAGTTAAAACAGATTTGCAAACAATAGGCAGCCTAACTCATGAGAAACAGGAATGTAACTTTAAAAGTAAAGAGACCCGCATAGTAAGAACAGCCCCAAAATGCTCTCCACAAATTAAAAGACCTAAACAAACGGATTACACTATCAAGAAAAAGTTTGTTACATGTGAAAAATTAATCGGTACATGAACGTAAGGAAAAGAAAACATACTTTCCCAGCTAAGGACAGATGTCAATGCTGCAGACCACATCACACACCCATGTCATGCCAGAGGGATTTCCAAGAAGACAGAAATCCCCAACCAAGCAAACAACAACAACAAAACCCAAAGCAAATTTGGTGGCAAGCAGAGGAAATAACATACAGCTTGGTTTTATTTAAACTATTTTTCTGTATGCCCTGACCACATACTTGCATCTGCATTGCCAACAGTGTTCAGGACGCTTAAATAGAAACTTTACTCTTAAAATGCAGTAACATCACATTAGAAAGAAGCCCAAAATTTTAGCAAAAGCAAAGCACAAGCAGCTGTAAATGCAAAAACATACATCAAATTAACCGCTATCCCTTTCATTCAAAACTTTTCAAAATACCTCACCCAAAGAAAATTTCTTCCCTTAAGCTAAATTTTCCACTATCACATAAGATAACCAGCACCTTATACTTTTTTGTGTGTTCTTTACTTTAGTGACAAGTTAAAGAGCAGTGAAAAATTATCACCAAGCCCTACAGCCTGGACACAAGCAAACACAGGATTACTTGGCCTCCCAACCAGTTATACACAAACGCTTTGAGCAACCCCCACATTGCTGCTCCATGGTCAGGAACAGAGAACTACAGAAGAGTTTGCTCCTTATTTCTTGGCGGAAAAAAACCCCAAAAAACCAAAACAACAAAAAAAAACAACCAAAAACCTGCAAAAACTTCCCTGCTATGACCGTGGGATAAAGATGTCTCATTTTGTCTAGCTACTTCTCTAGAATCGGACAGTTGTGCTCTTTGCTCTCCCTGGGGATACCACAAGAAAGATAAAAGAATAACCAAAACAACATCTTTCTTTCCTGGCTGACTGCTGTATTACAGCAAACAAAGCTTCTCAATGGTTTCAGCAAAGATTGTACAGAAAATACGCAGAATGGCACTCGATTCAAATGTCTCTCATCTCTGCATTGCACTGAAGCATGTGCAACAGGGGCATCTAAAGATTACTTGCAGAATTTGAAAAGATTAGTAGAGAAGCTACAGAGCAGCACATGAAAAGACAGGGCTGAAATGGAAACTATCACACCAGAGAGATGTGGGATTCTTCAAGAATTCTTATTTAAATATCTGCATTATAAACATCTACACAAAACTTAAAATGTACTAATGACGTGAAGGTGAGGCACCATCACCCTGAGGCACAGGGGAGGGGCAAGGTACTATATCTAAAGAAACGGAACTGAAATAATGGAATCAGGATGAAATTCAATAGAGCAAAATACAAGCTTGAACACTGCAGCAAGGATTTCTGTTAGAAACCAAAACTTCATAATGAGAATGGCTACAGATGGGAACGAGCTGATCACAAAATGACTACAAGCCACCATTATCGGCCAAAAACAAGGAGACAAAAACTTTTCAGCAGGGAGATTTAAAACAAAAAAAAAAAAAAGTAACCAATTTTGGATGTTCTTTCAATTCTTTTTATAATTTTTTTTACACATACACACACACACAAATGCTTTAACATCTTCAAGCTCATTTAGAACTTAATACTGTCAGGTTCTTCATTCTGAACAGTCTTTTATTTTGAAAGCAAATACACAGAAGTCAATTAAATTATTCAAAGCAAAGCATTTCTCAATGCAAGTGTATGTACAAGTAGAAGCCGCAAGGAGAGCTGTATTATACGGCTAACATTGAAAGACTGATTTAAAGCAGCTTTTTAGTCCACACAATGGAGAGCATTTGTTGGTCTCTTGCACGTAATTTTTTTTATTTTAATATAATGCATGAAAACACTTCAAGAATCAGGTAACAATAACTCTAGGCATGATCATGTGAAAAACAGCAAAAATTACACAGATTTGTTGATAGCATGGCTGATCAATGTAGAAAAACCCCTAAAATTATTAAAATAATCTACCAGACTTGATTACATATGACCAAAAAATATAGCTACATGTGGTAAAACCAATGGGAAATAGGTCCCTTCATCATTTCAAAATGCTATCAGAATATGACATCAGGAGTCCGTCCTTTTCAAAGGCACCTACTTTTCCAAACACATTACCATTTCAAACTAAAAGACTAAATATTTATATGTGTATTTCTATCAATATTTAAAGTAACAACATAGGCTTTGTGGTAAACACTAGTTTTCCTATACTAACTTGCTTTTTGAAACTGGTATGAAAGTAATTAAGAATTTTTTTTACTATCTTTGAGTCATATAATTTCAGAATATAAACTGGCAAAACAAGCATTTCCTCCACCTAGCGGGGCATTCACTAATTTGAACAACTCTTCTTTTGCCTGTATTTTGTTTTGGTCAGTCAGGTACTTCTTACGTTCTAGTTACCTCAGAACTAATAAATGCAACTCCATAAGCCTTTTTAATAAATTGCAATAGTAGATTTTATCACGAAGACCTGCCCAAAGAAATCTTATAAATATGAGCTCAGAGATCCATATGTGGATATTTGTGGTCATACCTTGTATTGCATTAGTCTACTATCTTTTTTTCCAACCCCACACCCTATTTTCTTACTGGCTTGAGCATTCAAGTCTTTTTACTCACTTCTGTGCTCCCTGAGACAACAGCTTTGTCCACGTTCACCGATAGCTGCTCTTCAGTCTGGCAGACTCCCAATGACCACTCCGCACAGCGGTGATGAGCCCAGCAACGACCTAATGCATTAGGAAAGAAAAAGAGCTTTGGTTGTACAGCTCTGTCAAGCACTTCCTGTAAGTATGGAACTTAGTTCTAGCAGTAAATACTTGCCAGATAAAATGAACAGTCTCTCTTCCTCCTGTTTTTCTTGTTGCAACATTTAATGCCCTTATTATCATACATTAAATACACTGTAGTTACTATCAGACACTAAATATACTGCCATTTTTTGATACCTAACACATCTTCCTCTTCATTTCAGCACATTTCATATATCTGTTTCTAATTTTCAGTTGCCTGATCATACAATCATAACAGTAGGGTGTATATGCAATGTTTGTGTGCGACACACACGCAGAATTACATTCCATCTTGCATTTCACTGTAGATAACATTTATCTACAGATGTACTCTTGACTTATGATTCCCAAGGACCGGATACAGATCTGTATGTTAATGCAGAACATGCTCACACGAAGCTTTAGAATTCTATACAAAACTTTTAAAAGCTCAAAATACAGCATGCACAGAAACACCATAAAAATGACTGAAAACTGTGTCAATACAACAAACACATTACAGAGATATAATTAAAAATGTTTACCTACATAACAAAAACAATTCAGATTTTGCAGAATTCAATGCATATCTCTTAAAAGAAGTTTCTAATTTAATTCTGGGAAAAACAATATAAATGATGCATACTTCCAAAGGAATTCTGTGACAGCTTTATACCAGATGCAAAATGATGCTTTGCATTAGCTGTTGAAATTAGGAACTTGGTCAACTTAATCATTCAGCAACAAAAAAACTCCCCCAAAAATCTCTGCAAGGGCCTGGGAAGAGTTGTCTACTAACTACAACAACAACTTAAAAAAATTTAGAATGATAAACCCCCCACCCATCCATGCACCCTATGGAATAACTATTCAAAACAAATCATTAAATTTTTTTGGTTTTTTTTTAATTAGACTTTGAAATGAGTTTCCACACTCACGAAAGAATGCCATTTATATTATTGCACAAATATATGTCCATTTTTGAGGCAAAATACGTGAGTGGATGACCGGCATCAATGCATTTGGACACGGATGCATTTTAAAAAAGTAATTCATAACTGAGTAAAAAGAAAAGTTCCATTAAAATGAAAGAGCAGATCACAAAGCAGACAGTTTTCTGACAGAAAACCTGCAGATACTGGAAGCATGCAAGTGTATTATGCCTCTATTGTTCTAGCAACAGTGCTCTTTTAAATCTTCTGTTCCATTATTTCCGATAACCCCACATTAGCAGCAGGAGATTAGGTAAGGCTACAGAATTGGGACTTTAAGAATTATATTAAGCTGTGTCTCATTTCTTTTTCCTTTTCTCCCCAAAATAGAATCATGATA
>JAVHSO010000230.1:0-57500 GCA_031468815.1 Morus bassanus
CCAGGGCAACACCTTGGGGAGGGAAGGCGGCTGACCTGCAGGCTGAAGAGCAGCAAGCCATCGAGCAGGACAGTAATGAGTTTCTGGCTACAGGGGGACCTGCGGGCTCCGGCCCATGGCTTCTACTACGGCACGTCGCGCGTCGTGGGTGGCAGAGATGCCCAGCCAGGGGCCTGGCCCTGGGTCGTCAGCATCCAGGATCCCTGGGAAATAGGCACGGGACACGTATGCGGAGGGTCCCTCATCAGCCCGCAGTGGGTCCTCACGGCAGCCCACTGCTTCATCGAGGCCAGGTAAGGAGGGACCAGGGAAGAGGGACAGCCCCACAACACGAGCAGGTGCCCTGTCCGCAGCACCACGGGGCTACTCCCATCCCGTTTCCTTGCAGTATGCCCAGTGCCTGGGCACTTGGGAGCCCAGCTGAGAGACTGCTCAGGAGAAGGCTGGGCTCGTGCCACTGCTTCCTAGCAGCCTCCAGCTCGACATTCCTTGAGCCCAAGGCACGCTAGGGCAGTCGCACCCTCCGTAGCGCTGCTTTCTCCCTCTCTCCCTGGGAAGCAGAAGGCAGGGAACAACTGCTGGGCTGCTTGCAGCACATGGCGCTCCGCTCCCTCTGACCCCTCTCTCCATCTGCCTTCAGGCACATCACGATGTGGCGCGTAGTCATCGGGGCCACCCAGTTGACTCAGCTGGGCCCCGAGGCCCAGGTGCGCAATATTAGGCGGCTACTCGTTCACGAACACTATAGTAATATCTCGGAGAGGAACGACATTGCCTTGCTGGAGTTGGACCAGCCTGTCCAGTGCAGCTACTACATACAGCTTGCCTGTGTGCCCGACGCCTGGCTGAGAGTGTCGGAGCTGACAACCTGCTACATCAGTGGTTGGGGTTCCACGACTGCAAGATGTGAGTTCCCAGCAAGTACTCGTGTCCTGAGCGCAGGCTTGGCACACTGGGGAGGCGGGCTAGGCTTCCTGACAGCGGAAGCGAAAGCCAGAGTCAGGCCGCGGGACGTATGCCTGTGGAGAGATGGGCCTGACCATTACCCCAGGCAAGACAGAAGGGAAACACCGTTACGATGCCTCTCAAGACGCAAAGCCAAGCCTAGGGAAGGGGTTCGACCAGGCAGGGGAGGAGAACTGGCGAGGAGCTGCTGGTGTTAATTCCTTTCTGTGCTCACAGCTGGAGGATCAACTGATGTCCTGCAGGAGGCCAAGGTCCGCCTCATTGATGTCAACCTCTGTAACAGCAGCCAGTGGTACAGAGGGGCCATCCACACCTACAACTTGTGCGCTGGCTATCCGCAGGGTGGCATCGACACCTGCCAGGTAGGAGCGTGCTACGCGTCAACGCCCAGCAGCACAGGCAGCCCTGCCACAACTGCCCAGACATACCCCGGCGCGTGCTTTGCCTGGCAAGTCGCCCTCCCACGGGCTGGGTCCCCACCACTGCTGGGGCTCACCTCCCTTCCCCAGCTGCAGGTCCTTGTCCAGAGCCCGCCTTGTCCCAGAGGCCTGGGGAGTCTGCCCAGAAAGTCCATCCGGTGCTCTTGGCAGCCCACGGGTTCCGATCCCAATCCTGGAACACCGTCTTCCACACATCCGGGATCACTGTGCAGAGATGAGAGAGAGCCCTGCTGTACAGACCCACCACCCCCTCCCAGACAAGGTTCTGTAGGCTCCAGCACCTGAGCAGAGCCTTTTCTGTGCAGTGGATACAGCTCTGGCAGGTGCTTGTGAGAGAGAAGGAGCCAGCCATAGTGCTGACAGGGACCACCCAACACCACCTTAATCCTCTCTCCTCCGCTGCAGGGTGACAGCGGCGGTCCTCTTGTGTGCAAGGACAACACCTACGACCACTTCTGGCTTGTTGGCGTGACCAGCTGGGGGAAAGGCTGTGCGAGAGCAAAACAGCCCGGAGTCTACACCTCCACTCAGCACTTCTACGGCTGGATCCTGGTACAGATGGGACTGTACCAGCAGTAAGGGCCACTCCAGCATCGCGGGCGTGGAGTCATTTTCTCACCGCCTCAACCCCCTTCCAGAGGCCAGGGCCAATACCAACGCAAGCGGGCAGGTTTCAGCCCTGCCCGTTTCCACGCCAGAAGCTGGTGGAATTCTTTGCTCGGGTGCAGGAGCTCCTGCAGGTCCTAAGGGGGAAAAAGGCTTGAGCAGCAGGATCCAGTGCGGGCTGTGGTGGACCACGACCATTTCCTTCTGGGGCTAGGCCTGCTGAGCCAAAGGCAGCCTGACTGTCAGAGGTCTGCGCTGCCCTGCCCGCTCTCCCTGACTGCACACAAATGCTGAAGTTGACTCAGTGCTCGAAATAAAGTTGCCACTTTTCACAGCTAACCACGCCCCAGTCCAATTCTGTCTCCTGTGCACGGCAAGGACGTCCGTGCCCGGCATCTGCAAAACGAGGCTGCAGGCCCACAGTAGGGCACCAAGGGAAAGAGTCACTCGAAAGCCTTAGAATGCCTTCGCCCCGTCCCCCAAGACACACCCCCCACCCCCCAGCCCCCCGCTACTTCCCGGCCTCAACTTCACTCCCGATTTTCTCTACCTCCTCCTCGCCAGCGGGGCAGGGGGACGGGGAGCGGGGGTTGCGGTCAGCTCATCACACGTAGTTTCTGCCGCCTCTTTCCTCCTCAGGGGGAGGACTCCTCACACTCTTCCTCTGCTCCAGCATGGGGTCCCTCCCTTGGGAGACAGTCCTCCACATACTTCTCCAACGGGGGCCCTTCCCACGGGCTGCAGTTCTTCACAAACTGCTCCAGCGTGGGTCCCTTCCACGGGGTGCAGTCCTTCAGGAACAGACTGCTCCAGCGTGGGTCCTCTGCGGGGTCACAGGTCCTGCCAGCAAACCTGCTCCAGCGCGGGCTTCCCACGGGGTCACAGCTTCCGTCAGGCACGTCCGCCCGCTCCGGCGGGGTGGGGTCCTCCACGGGCTGCAGGCGGACATCTGCTGCACTGTTAACCTCCATGGGCTGCAGGGGGACAGCCTGCCTCACCGTGGTCTTCACCACGGGCTGCAGGGGAATCTCCGTTCCGGCGCCTGGAGCACCTCCTCCCCCTCCTTCTTCACTGACCTCGGTGTCTGCAGGGTTGTTTCTCTCACATTTTCTCGCTCCCTTCTCTACAGCTGCTGCGCAGCGGTTTTTACCCCTTCTTAAATACGCCATCACCAACATCGCTGATCGGGTGTGATTTGGCCAGAGGTGGGTCTGTCTTGGAGCTGACTGAAACTGGCTCTGCCTGACCTGGGCTCAGCTTCTGGTGTCTTCTCACAGAAGGCACCCCTGCGGCCCCCGCCCCCTTACGAAGACCTTGCCACTTAAACCCAATGCACGGTTTCAGAGAAGAGCCGTGAGGACAACTGAAAGGTGGTGAGAAGGGGCCTAATGACGAGAGCCTCGGTCTGGTTAACGTCTCAGGGAGACGGTAAGACATCAGAGAATGGGAGCTTGGCACAAAAGGAGGCTTGCTTCAGCACAGCAAGAAATCTTTAAGAGACTCTAGTTGATGTTAGGTAAACTCAAATAAAAGGTAAGGTGGGTTTTGGGTTTGCTTTTTTTTAACCCGTAAGTGAAATTCCTATTAAGGCGACTTGCGAAAGTAGGGATTCTTACGTCAGGGACTTATTTTTAAGGTGGATTTTTTTTAGTACTTTATTAAGTGATTAATTGCTCTAGCTTAAGTAATTCATCTGGCCAACGTTATACAAGAGTTCACAGTGTCTTCTGTCTTCATAATGGCCCATCATTGCCCTGACAGAGTCAGTAGCTGCCTTCGTCTTGCTAATACAGCCTGCAGGTTTCCGTGGGGCTCCTCTGTGCCAAAGTGCCTAAATATACCTGCTGGCAAAACCGTTCGCCTTCCTCTGCAGATGACTGGATGATTCCCTCCTCTTAGGAATGCCAGCTAGGCGTTCATTATTGCTCCCATTTGGGTTGCGGTCTGTCTCCTGCCTCCCGTGAGAGCGCATAACGCATTTCTGCTTTCTGCTCAGCATCAACGAGAGAACACGGACCCCCCTAGGACCACGGTCTCCTGCTATTCTCTGTCAAGTACAGTGTCCGGCATGAGCTTCCTTGCTGACATCCGTGGTAGAAATCATCGCAGCTAGGACTAGGTGTCTGCACCTGAATAAGGTGTCTGGGCTCCCACTGTAGTCTACGGAAGCTCTTTTGGTCCAGTGGTGTGGTTTAGGGCGTGATGGATGTTACCCAGTAAAAGCCTTCCCTTTAGGATGTGTCAAGCCAGCCCTGAATCCACCGATTGCCCGGACTGTACGGGAAGTCCGAGGCAAATGGACTTGGTGTTGACAGCCATATTGTAGACAGAACCTGTGTGTAGATGAATCCTGCTCTTAGTGCGCTCTGTGTGCGTGGACGCTGCTCCAAGAGAGTCCTCTGCCTTGCCTTTGTTTGCTCTCTTCCACCCGGACCAGGAGCTGATCAGCCCCCAGCTCTTAACGCAGGCCCAGTCTGCAGAACAGTCGATCCAGCTTCCTGCAAAGAGGTGGAGAGCGGCTGCCTGGGCAGCACTTGCTGGCAAGCATTTTGGAGTCTGAACCGCTTCAGCTGTTGCTTCTGTGAGGAAAGGCGGATTGTCTGGAGTCATCCCCCCGTGCTGGCATACGGGCTGTCTCTCTATCAAAACTTGGAATTCCCTGGCATTACTGACGCGGTTTCCTGGGTACTGCTGTCCTTGCCAGATTCCTCTCCCCAAAATGACCCCAGCTCTTCCTTCAATTACCTGTGAAGCGTGGCTACCTCTCACATCAGTCCACCTTAGCCACCTGCAAAAGCTGGTGCTGGAACTGCAGAGTATCCAGAGAAGACAGGTTCTCTTCTCCAGGGCCGCCTTCTGCCTGCTCTAGGCAGATATGGGGCACCGCCTTCGGGTCAATTTTCAAAAAACAAAGCGGCCTTGAGTCCAGTTTGTTTGGGGCCCAGTTCTGGCGCCTAGGAAGCCACGCTACGCCTCAAGGGCCTTGAGAGCGGCTGTGCCGCTTTCGGGCAGAGCCTGCGCTGTCATCCTAGGGACCGGGTTGCGCACTCAGCTGTGTGCCTTAGGTCTATCCCCACAAGCCGGGATGGCAGCAGGAAGCTCCCACACCTTTCATGAGCTTTGAGGCTGCCATTCTTCAAGCCGCTGCTCCCTACCCGCCAGGGACCTAGCCCGGCTCAGCAAATGCAACGCACGTGGCCGGCTCCTGCTTTCCTCCCGTGACTGCCCGGCACTCCAGCATGGGAGCCAGGCTCCGCCGTACAGCTGTAGAAGGCAGACTGATGAGATGAGGCTCATACAGGATTTACCAAAGCCTTGGAGAATGGCATGTGGGGCTGAGAGCAGGAGCATCCTTCTCTGTCTAGAGCTTACAGTTGCACGGCTCCTTGGCCGTGCATACCAGGTGCCACAACTGCCCTTGTGGCTGTTGGCCCAGAACAGCACTGTAACGCATAGAGAGGAAGGCCATGAAGCCTGCCAGAGGCTCTTGCGCTGGCTGACGTAGCTGGTGCGGACTGTGCTGCACGTGCGTTTCACTGTGCTTTGTGCAGGAAGGTTTGACACTGCTTGGGTATGCTTGCTTATTTGGCTTGACCATCACTGCTTGCCCGGCGCGGCGGGAACCAGATTGCCTCTTCAGCAGCCAAACATGCGCGTACTGCCTGTAGTAGTTATGTTCCCTGGCGTACGTGTTTTGGGAAGGGCCTGGTGGCAAACGGCTGCAGAGAGCGGGGTGACAGTGAACTTCCCAAAGAGGCTGTGGTGCCACACTTGGGTATTTTCCTGCTAGCTGTTAGCGGGCAGTGCTCGGAGCCAGGTGCTGCTGCCTGCCCCGGGGCCCGCGCACCCTCATTCCCACAGGCAGAGCATTCAGCGGGTGTCTGTCTGACCCCAGACAGATCTCTGGGCTGTCCAATCCCAGCAGCTGCAGGGGGTTCTTGCTTGGGACCCGCCACGTTGCCCCCACCCCGAGAGGCCACCGTGCCCCACACCCGGAACCAGTGACTCTGTGACGTCAGTCCCGGGGCCAAGGGCACCGTGGGCGCTGCACCGGCTGCTGCACCGGTGGCGACGAGCCCTCGGTCCTCGCAGCTGCCACGTGCCGCCGGCAGCGATGAATTTGCTCCCGCTCCTCGCCCTGCTGGCCGTGTGCTGGCCTGCGCACGGCACATGGGACAGCTGTGGGTAAGTGGCCCGAGGCTCTGGGAGGGGGCTTGGGCAATCCTTATGGGGTTCCCTGGAGGGTGCCCGCTTGTCCCCCGTGAGCACACCACAGCTTCCCGAACCCTCTGGGGGAGCCTCAGCTCCTTGCCAGCAGCCGGGCCGCTGGCACAACTACTCTACGGGGCTAAAGCAGAAACAGGGGCGGATGGACGCACGCCCCATGGGGTTCCCTGGCCCTGCCATCCATGCAACACCTTGTGGGGAGGGAAGGCGGCTGACCTGCAGGCTGAAGAGCAGCAAGCCATCGAGCAGGACAGTAATGAGTTTCTGGCTACAGGGGGACCTGCGGGCTCCGGCCCATGGCTTCTTACTACGGCACGTCGCGCGTCGTGGGTGGCAGAGATGCCCAGCCAGGGGCCTGGCCCTGGGTCGTCAGCATCCAGGATCCCTGGGAAATAGGCACGGGACACGTATGCGGAGGGTCCCTCATCAGCCCGCAGTGGGTCCTCACGGCAGCCCACTGCTTCATCGAGGCCAGGTAAGGAGGACCAGGGAAGAGGGACAGCCCCACAACACGAGCAGGTGCCCTGTCCGCAGCACCACGGGGCTACTCCCATCCCGTTTCCTTGCAGTATGCCCAGTGCCTGGGCACTTGGGAGCCCAGCTGAGAGACTGCTCAGGAGAAGGCTGGGCTCGTGCCACTGCTTCCTAGCAGCCTCCAGCTCGACATTCCTTGAGCCCAAGGCACGCTAGGGCAGTCGCACCCTCCGTAGCGCTGCTTTCTCCCTCTCTCCCTCGGGAAGCAGAAGGCAGGGAACAACTGCTGGGCTGCTGCAGCACATGGCGCTCCGCTCCCTCTGACCCCTCTCTCCATCTGCCTTCCAGGCACATCACGATGTGGCGCGTAGTCATCGGGGCCACCCAGTTGACTCAGCTGGGCCCCGAGGCCCAGGTGCGCAATATTAGGCGGCTACTCGTTCACGAACACTATAGTAATATCTCGGAGAGGAACGACATTGCCTTGCTGGAGTTGGACCAGCCTGTCCAGTGCAGCTACTACATACAGCTTGCCTGTGTGCCCGACGCCTGGCTGAGAGTGTCGGAGCTGACAACCTGCTACATCAGTGGTTGGGGTTCCACGACTGCAAGATGTGAGTTCCCAGCAAGTACTCGTGTCCTGAGCGCAGGCTTGGCACACTGGGGAGGCGGGCTAGGCTTCCTGACAGCGGAAGCGAAAGCCAGAGTCAGGCCGCGGGGACGTATGCCTGTGGAGAGATGGGCCTGACCCATTACCCCAGGCAAGACAGAAGGGAAACACCGGTACGATGCCTCTCAAGACGCAAAGCCAAGCCCTAGGGAAGGGGTTCGACCAGGCAGGGGAGGAGAACTGGCGAGGAGCTGCTGGGTGTTAATTCCTTTCTGTGCTCACAGCTGGAGGATCAACTGATGTCCTGCAGGAGGCCAAGGTCCGCCTCATTGATGTCAACCTCTGTAACAGCAGCCAGTGGTACAGAGGGGCCATCCACACCTACAACTTGTGCGCTGGCTATCCGCAGGGTGGCATCGACACCTGCCAGGTAGGAGCGTGCTACGCGTCAACGCCCAGCAGCACAGGCAGCCCTGCCACAACTGCCCAGACATACCCCGGCGCGTGCTTTGCCTGGCAAGTCGCCCTCCCACGGCTGGGTCCCCACCACTGCTGGGGCTCACCTCCCCTTCCCCAGCTGCAGGTCCTTGTCCAGAGCCCGCCTTGTCCCAGAGGCCTGGGAGTCTGCCCAGAAAGTCCATCCGGTGCTCTTGGCAGCCCACGGGTTCCGATCCCAATCCTGGAACACCCGTCTTCCACACATCCGGGATCACTGTGCAGAGATGAGAGAGAGCCCTGCTGTACAGACCCACCACCCCCTCCCAGACAAGGTTCTGTAGGCTCCAGCACCTGAGCAGAGCCTTTCTGTGCAGTGGATACAGCTCTGGCAGGTGCTGTGAGAGAGAAGGAGCCAGCCATAGTGCTGACAGGGACCACCCAACACCACCTTAATCCTCTCTCCTCCGCTGCAGGGTGACAGCGGCGGTCCTCTTGTGTGCAAGGACAACACCTACGACCACTTCTGGCTTGTTGGCGTGACCAGCTGGGGGAAAGGCTGTGCGAGAGCAAAACAGCCCGGAGTCTACACCTCCACTCAGCACTTCTACGGCTGGATCCTGGTACAGATGGGACTGTACCCAGCAGTAAGGGCCACTCCAGCATCGCGGGCGTGGAGTCATTTTCTCACCGCCTCAACCCCCTTCCAGAGGCCAGGGCCAATACCAACGCAAGCGGGCAGGTTTCAGCCCTGCCCGTTTCCACGCCAGAAGCTGGTGGAATTCTTTGCTCGGGTGCAGGAGCTCCTGCAGGTCCTAAGGGGGAAAAAGGCTTGAGCAGCAGGATCCAGTGCGGGCTGTGGTGGACCACGACCATTTCCTTCTGGGGCTAGGCCTGCTGAGCCAAAGGCAGCCTGACTGTCAGAGGTCTGCGCTGCCCTGCCCGCTCTCCCCTGACTGCACACAAATGCTGAAGTTGACTCAGTGCTCGAAATAAAGTTGCCACTTTTCACAGCTAACCACGCCCCAGTCCAATTCTGTCTCCTGTGCACGGCAAGGACGTCCGTGCCCGGCATCTGCAAAACGAGGCTGCAGGCCCACAGTAGGGCACCAAGGGAAAGAGTCACTCGAAAGCCTTAGAATGCCTTCGCCCCGTCCCCCAAGACACACCCCCCACCCCCCAGCCCCCCGCTACTTCCCGGCCTCAACTTCACTCCCGATTTTCTCTACCTCCTCCTCGCCAGCGGGGCAGGGGGACGGGGAGCGGGGGTTGCGGTCAGCTCATCACACGTAGTTTCTGCCGCCTCTTTCCTCCTCAGGGGGAGGACTCCTCACACTCTTCCTCTGCTCCAGCATGGGGTCCCTCCCTTGGGAGACAGTCCTCCACATACTTCTCCAACGGGGGCCCTTCCCACGGGCTGCAGTTCTTCACAAACTGCTCCAGCGTGGGTCCCTTCCACGGGGTGCAGTCCTTCAGGAACAGACTGCTCCAGCGTGGGTCCTCTGCGGGGTCACAGGTCCTGCCAGCAAACCTGCTCCAGCGCGGGCTTCCCACGGGGTCACAGCTTCCGTCAGGCACGTCCGCCCGCTCCGGCGGGGTGGGGTCCTCCACGGGCTGCAGGCGGACATCTGCTGCACTGTTAACCTCCATGGGCTGCAGGGGGACAGCCTGCCTCACCGTGGTCTTCACCACGGGCTGCAGGGGAATCTCCGTTCCGGCGCCTGGAGCACCTCCTCCCCCTCCTTCTTCACTGACCTCGGTGTCTGCAGGGTTGTTTCTCTCACATTTTCTCGCTCCCTTCTCTACAGCTGCTGCGCAGCGGTTTTTACCCCTTCTTAAATACGCCATCACCAACATCGCTGATCGGGTGTGATTTGGCCAGAGGTGGGTCTGTCTTGGAGCTGACTGAAACTGGCTCTGCCTGACCTGGGCTCAGCTTCTGGTGTCTTCTCACAGAAGGCACCCCTGCGGCCCCCGCCCCCTTACGAAGACCTTGCCACTTAAACCCAATGCACGGTTTCAGAGAAGAGCCGTGAGGACAACTGAAAGGTGGTGAGAAGGGGCCTAATGACGAGAGCCTCGGTCTGGTTAACGTCTCAGGGAGACGGTAAGACATCAGAGAATGGGAGCTTGGCACAAAAGGAGGCTTGCTTCAGCACAGCAAGAAATCTTTAAGAGACTCTAGTTGATGTTAGGTAAACTCAAATAAAAGGTAAGGTGGGTTTTGGGTTTGCTTTTTTTTAACCCGTAAGTGAAATTCCTATTAAGGCGACTTGCGAAAGTAGGGATTCTTACGTCAGGGACTTATTTTTAAGGTGGATTTTTTTTAGTACTTTATTAAGTGATTAATTGCTCTAGCTTAAGTAATTCATCTGGCCAACGTTATACAAGAGTTCACAGTGTCTTCTGTCTTCATAATGGCCCATCATTGCCCTGACAGAGTCAGTAGCTGCCTTCGTCTTGCTAATACAGCCTGCAGGTTTCCGTGGGGCTCCTCTGTGCCAAAGTGCCTAAATATACCTGCTGGCAAAACCGTTCGCCTTCCTCTGCAGATGACTGGATGATTCCCTCCTCTTAGGAATGCCAGCTAGGCGTTCATTATTGCTCCCATTTGGGTTGCGGTCTGTCTCCTGCCTCCCGTGAGAGCGCATAACGCATTTCTGCTTTCTGCTCAGCATCAACGAGAGAACACGGACCCCCCTAGGACCACGGTCTCCTGCTATTCTCTGTCAAGTACAGTGTCCGGCATGAGCTTCCTTGCTGACATCCGTGGTAGAAATCATCGCAGCTAGGACTAGGTGTCTGCACCTGAATAAGGTGTCTGGGCTCCCACTGTAGTCTACGGAAGCTCTTTTGGTCCAGTGGTGTGGTTTAGGGCGTGATGGATGTTACCCAGTAAAAGCCTTCCCTTTAGGATGTGTCAAGCCAGCCCTGAATCCACCGATTGCCCGGACTGTACGGGAAGTCCGAGGCAAATGGACTTGGTGTTGACAGCCATATTGTAGACAGAACCTGTGTGTAGATGAATCCTGCTCTTAGTGCGCTCTGTGTGCGTGGACGCTGCTCCAAGAGAGTCCTCTGCCTTGCCTTTGTTTGCTCTCTTCCACCCGGACCAGGAGCTGATCAGCCCCCAGCTCTTAACGCAGGCCCAGTCTGCAGAACAGTCGATCCAGCTTCCTGCAAAGAGGTGGAGAGCGGCTGCCTGGGCAGCACTTGCTGGCAAGCATTTTGGAGTCTGAACCGCTTCAGCTGTTGCTTCTGTGAGGAAAGGCGGATTGTCTGGAGTCATCCCCCCGTGCTGGCATACGGGCTGTCTCTCTATCAAAACTTGGAATTCCCTGGCATTACTGACGCGGTTTCCTGGGTACTGCTGTCCTTGCCAGATTCCTCTCCCCAAAATGACCCCAGCTCTTCCTTCAATTACCTGTGAAGCGTGGCTACCTCTCACATCAGTCCACCTTAGCCACCTGCAAAAGCTGGTGCTGGAACTGCAGAGTATCCAGAGAAGACAGGTTCTCTTCTCCAGGGCCGCCTTCTGCCTGCTCTAGGCAGATATGGGGCACCGCCTTCGGGTCAATTTTCAAAAAACAAAGCGGCCTTGAGTCCAGTTTGTTTGGGGCCCAGTTCTGGCGCCTAGGAAGCCACGCTACGCCTCAAGGGCCTTGAGAGCGGCTGTGCCGCTTTCGGGCAGAGCCTGCGCTGTCATCCTAGGGACCGGGTTGCGCACTCAGCTGTGTGCCTTAGGTCTATCCCCACAAGCCGGGATGGCAGCAGGAAGCTCCCACACCTTTCATGAGCTTTGAGGCTGCCATTCTTCAAGCCGCTGCTCCCTACCCGCCAGGGACCTAGCCCGGCTCAGCAAATGCAACGCACGTGGCCGGCTCCTGCTTTCCTCCTGTGACTGCCCGGCACTCCAGCATGGGAGCCAGGCTCCGCCGTACAGCTGTAGAAGGCAGACTGATGAGATGAGGCTCATACAGGATTTACCAAAGCCTTGGAGAATGGCATGTGGGGCTGAGAGCAGGAGCATCCTTCTCTGTCTAGAGCTTACAGTTGCACGGCTCCTTGGCCGTGCATACCAGGTGCCACAACTGCCCTTGTGGCTGTTGGCCCAGAACAGCACTGTAACGCATAGAGAGGAAGGCCATGAAGCCTGCCAGAGGCTCTTGCGCTGGCTGACGTAGCTGGTGCGGACTGTGCTGCACGTGCGTTTCACTGTGCTTTGTGCAGGAAGGTTTGACACTGCTTGGGTATGCTTGCTTATTTGGCTTGACCATCACTGCTTGCCCGGCGCGGCGGGAACCAGATTGCCTCTTCAGCAGCCAAACATGCGCGTACTGCCTGTAGTAGTTATGTTCCCTGGCGTACGTGTTTTGGGAAGGGCCTGGTGGCAAACGGCTGCAGAGAGCGGGGTGACAGTGAACTTCCCAAAGAGGCTGTGGTGCCACACTTGGGTATTTTCCTGCTAGCTGTTAGCGGGCAGTGCTCGGAGCCAGGTGCTGCTGCCTGCCCCGGGGCCCGCGCACCCTCATTCCCACAGGCAGAGCATTCAGCGGGTGTCTGTCTGACCCCAGACAGATCTCTGGGCTGTCCAATCCCAGCAGCTGCAGGGGGTTCTTGCTTGGGACCCGCCACGTTGCCCCCACCCCGAGAGGCCACCGTGCCCCACACCCGGAACCAGTGACTCTGTGACGTCAGTCCCGGGGCCAAGGGCACCGTGGGCGCTGCACCGGCTGCTGCACCGGTGGCGACGAGCCCTCGGTCCTCGCAGCTGCCACGTGCCGCCGGCAGCGATGAATTTGCTCCCGCTCCTCGCCCTGCTGGCCGTGTGCTGGCCTGCGCACGGCACATGGGACAGCTGTGGGTAAGTGGCCCGAGGCTCTGGGAGGGGGCTTGGGCAATCCTTATGGGGTTCCCTGGAGGGTGCCCGCTTGTCCCCCGTGAGCACACCACAGCTTCCCGAACCCTCTGGGGGAGCCTCAGCTCCTTGCCAGCAGCCGGGCCGCTGGCACAACTACTCTACGGGGCTAAAGCAGAAACAGGGGCGGATGGACGCACGCCCCATGGGGTTCCCTGGCCCTGCCATCCATGCAACACCTTGTGGGGAGGGAAGGCGGCTGACCTGCAGGCTGAAGAGCAGCAAGCCATCGAGCAGGACAGTAATGAGTTTCTGGCTACAGGGGGACCTGCGGGCTCCGGCCCATGGCTTCTTACTACGGCACGTCGCGCGTCGTGGGTGGCAGAGATGCCCAGCCAGGGGCCTGGCCCTGGGTCGTCAGCATCCAGGATCCCTGGGAAATAGGCACGGGACACGTATGCGGAGGGTCCCTCATCAGCCCGCAGTGGGTCCTCACGGCAGCCCACTGCTTCATCGAGGCCAGGTAAGGAGGACCAGGGAAGAGGGACAGCCCCACAACACGAGCAGGTGCCCTGTCCGCAGCACCACGGGGCTACTCCCATCCCGTTTCCTTGCAGTATGCCCAGTGCCTGGGCACTTGGGAGCCCAGCTGAGAGACTGCTCAGGAGAAGGCTGGGCTCGTGCCACTGCTTCCTAGCAGCCTCCAGCTCGACATTCCTTGAGCCCAAGGCACGCTAGGGCAGTCGCACCCTCCGTAGCGCTGCTTTCTCCCTCTCTCCCTCGGGAAGCAGAAGGCAGGGAACAACTGCTGGGCTGCTGCAGCACATGGCGCTCCGCTCCCTCTGACCCCTCTCTCCATCTGCCTTCCAGGCACATCACGATGTGGCGCGTAGTCATCGGGGCCACCCAGTTGACTCAGCTGGGCCCCGAGGCCCAGGTGCGCAATATTAGGCGGCTACTCGTTCACGAACACTATAGTAATATCTCGGAGAGGAACGACATTGCCTTGCTGGAGTTGGACCAGCCTGTCCAGTGCAGCTACTACATACAGCTTGCCTGTGTGCCCGACGCCTGGCTGAGAGTGTCGGAGCTGACAACCTGCTACATCAGTGGTTGGGGTTCCACGACTGCAAGATGTGAGTTCCCAGCAAGTACTCGTGTCCTGAGCGCAGGCTTGGCACACTGGGGAGGCGGGCTAGGCTTCCTGACAGCGGAAGCGAAAGCCAGAGTCAGGCCGCGGGGACGTATGCCTGTGGAGAGATGGGCCTGACCCATTACCCCAGGCAAGACAGAAGGGAAACACCGGTACGATGCCTCTCAAGACGCAAAGCCAAGCCCTAGGGAAGGGGTTCGACCAGGCAGGGGAGGAGAACTGGCGAGGAGCTGCTGGGTGTTAATTCCTTTCTGTGCTCACAGCTGGAGGATCAACTGATGTCCTGCAGGAGGCCAAGGTCCGCCTCATTGATGTCAACCTCTGTAACAGCAGCCAGTGGTACAGAGGGGCCATCCACACCTACAACTTGTGCGCTGGCTATCCGCAGGGTGGCATCGACACCTGCCAGGTAGGAGCGTGCTACGCGTCAACGCCCAGCAGCACAGGCAGCCCTGCCACAACTGCCCAGACATACCCCGGCGCGTGCTTTGCCTGGCAAGTCGCCCTCCCACGGCTGGGTCCCCACCACTGCTGGGGCTCACCTCCCCTTCCCCAGCTGCAGGTCCTTGTCCAGAGCCCGCCTTGTCCCAGAGGCCTGGGAGTCTGCCCAGAAAGTCCATCCGGTGCTCTTGGCAGCCCACGGGTTCCGATCCCAATCCTGGAACACCCGTCTTCCACACATCCGGGATCACTGTGCAGAGATGAGAGAGAGCCCTGCTGTACAGACCCACCACCCCCTCCCAGACAAGGTTCTGTAGGCTCCAGCACCTGAGCAGAGCCTTTCTGTGCAGTGGATACAGCTCTGGCAGGTGCTGTGAGAGAGAAGGAGCCAGCCATAGTGCTGACAGGGACCACCCAACACCACCTTAATCCTCTCTCCTCCGCTGCAGGGTGACAGCGGCGGTCCTCTTGTGTGCAAGGACAACACCTACGACCACTTCTGGCTTGTTGGCGTGACCAGCTGGGGGAAAGGCTGTGCGAGAGCAAAACAGCCCGGAGTCTACACCTCCACTCAGCACTTCTACGGCTGGATCCTGGTACAGATGGGACTGTACCCAGCAGTAAGGGCCACTCCAGCATCGCGGGCGTGGAGTCATTTTCTCACCGCCTCAACCCCCTTCCAGAGGCCAGGGCCAATACCAACGCAAGCGGGCAGGTTTCAGCCCTGCCCGTTTCCACGCCAGAAGCTGGTGGAATTCTTTGCTCGGGTGCAGGAGCTCCTGCAGGTCCTAAGGGGGAAAAAGGCTTGAGCAGCAGGATCCAGTGCGGGCTGTGGTGGACCACGACCATTTCCTTCTGGGGCTAGGCCTGCTGAGCCAAAGGCAGCCTGACTGTCAGAGGTCTGCGCTGCCCTGCCCGCTCTCCCCTGACTGCACACAAATGCTGAAGTTGACTCAGTGCTCGAAATAAAGTTGCCACTTTTCACAGCTAACCACGCCCCAGTCCAATTCTGTCTCCTGTGCACGGCAAGGACGTCCGTGCCCGGCATCTGCAAAACGAGGCTGCAGGCCCACAGTAGGGCACCAAGGGAAAGAGTCACTCGAAAGCCTTAGAATGCCTTCGCCCCGTCCCCCAAGACACACCCCCCACCCCCCAGCCCCCCGCTACTTCCCGGCCTCAACTTCACTCCCGATTTTCTCTACCTCCTCCTCGCCAGCGGGGCAGGGGGACGGGGAGCGGGGGTTGCGGTCAGCTCATCACACGTAGTTTCTGCCGCCTCTTTCCTCCTCAGGGGGAGGACTCCTCACACTCTTCCTCTGCTCCAGCATGGGGTCCCTCCCTTGGGAGACAGTCCTCCACATACTTCTCCAACGGGGGCCCTTCCCACGGGCTGCAGTTCTTCACAAACTGCTCCAGCGTGGGTCCCTTCCACGGGGTGCAGTCCTTCAGGAACAGACTGCTCCAGCGTGGGTCCTCTGCGGGGTCACAGGTCCTGCCAGCAAACCTGCTCCAGCGCGGGCTTCCCACGGGGTCACAGCTTCCGTCAGGCACGTCCGCCCGCTCCGGCGGGGTGGGGTCCTCCACGGGCTGCAGGCGGACATCTGCTGCACTGTTAACCTCCATGGGCTGCAGGGGGACAGCCTGCCTCACCGTGGTCTTCACCACGGGCTGCAGGGGAATCTCCGTTCCGGCGCCTGGAGCACCTCCTCCCCCTCCTTCTTCACTGACCTCGGTGTCTGCAGGGTTGTTTCTCTCACATTTTCTCGCTCCCTTCTCTACAGCTGCTGCGCAGCGGTTTTTACCCCTTCTTAAATACGCCATCACCAACATCGCTGATCGGGTGTGATTTGGCCAGAGGTGGGTCTGTCTTGGAGCTGACTGAAACTGGCTCTGCCTGACCTGGGCTCAGCTTCTGGTGTCTTCTCACAGAAGGCACCCCTGCGGCCCCCGCCCCCTTACGAAGACCTTGCCACTTAAACCCAATGCACGGTTTCAGAGAAGAGCCGTGAGGACAACTGAAAGGTGGTGAGAAGGGGCCTAATGACGAGAGCCTCGGTCTGGTTAACGTCTCAGGGAGACGGTAAGACATCAGAGAATGGGAGCTTGGCACAAAAGGAGGCTTGCTTCAGCACAGCAAGAAATCTTTAAGAGACTCTAGTTGATGTTAGGTAAACTCAAATAAAAGGTAAGGTGGGTTTTGGGTTTGCTTTTTTTTAACCCGTAAGTGAAATTCCTATTAAGGCGACTTGCGAAAGTAGGGATTCTTACGTCAGGGACTTATTTTTAAGGTGGATTTTTTTTAGTACTTTATTAAGTGATTAATTGCTCTAGCTTAAGTAATTCATCTGGCCAACGTTATACAAGAGTTCACAGTGTCTTCTGTCTTCATAATGGCCCATCATTGCCCTGACAGAGTCAGTAGCTGCCTTCGTCTTGCTAATACAGCCTGCAGGTTTCCGTGGGGCTCCTCTGTGCCAAAGTGCCTAAATATACCTGCTGGCAAAACCGTTCGCCTTCCTCTGCAGATGACTGGATGATTCCCTCCTCTTAGGAATGCCAGCTAGGCGTTCATTATTGCTCCCATTTGGGTTGCGGTCTGTCTCCTGCCTCCCGTGAGAGCGCATAACGCATTTCTGCTTTCTGCTCAGCATCAACGAGAGAACACGGACCCCCCTAGGACCACGGTCTCCTGCTATTCTCTGTCAAGTACAGTGTCCGGCATGAGCTTCCTTGCTGACATCTGTGGTAGAAATCATCGCAGCTAGGACTAGGTGTCTGCACCTGAATAAGGTGTCTGGGCTCCCACTGTAGTCTACGGAAGCTCTTTTGGTCCAGTGGTGTGGTTTAGGGCGTGATGGATGTTACCCAGTAAAAGCCTTCCCTTTAGGATGTGTCAAGCCAGCCCTGAATCCACCGATTGCCCGGACTGTACGGGAAGTCCGAGGCAAATGGACTTGGTGTTGACAGCCATATTGTAGACAGAACCTGTGTGTAGATGAATCCTGCTCTTAGTGCGCTCTGTGTGCGTGGACGCTGCTCCAAGAGAGTCCTCTGCCTTGCCTTTGTTTGCTCTCTTCCACCCGGACCAGGAGCTGATCAGCCCCCAGCTCTTAACGCAGGCCCAGTCTGCAGAACAGTCGATCCAGCTTCCTGCAAAGAGGTGGAGAGCGGCTGCCTGGGCAGCACTTGCTGGCAAGCATTTTGGAGTCTGAACCGCTTCAGCTGTTGCTTCTGTGAGGAAAGGCGGATTGTCTGGAGTCATCCCCCCGTGCTGGCATACGGGCTGTCTCTCTATCAAAACTTGGAATTCCCTGGCATTACTGACGCGGTTTCCTGGGTACTGCTGTCCTTGCCAGATTCCTCTCCCCAAAATGACCCCAGCTCTTCCTTCAATTACCTGTGAAGCGTGGCTACCTCTCACATCAGTCCACCTTAGCCACCTGCAAAAGCTGGTGCTGGAACTGCAGAGTATCCAGAGAAGACAGGTTCTCTTCTCCAGGGCCGCCTTCTGCCTGCTCTAGGCAGATATGGGGCACCGCCTTCGGGTCAATTTTCAAAAAACAAAGCGGCCTTGAGTCCAGTTTGTTTGGGGCCCAGTTCTGGCGCCTAGGAAGCCACGCTACGCCTCAAGGGCCTTGAGAGCGGCTGTGCCGCTTTCGGGCAGAGCCTGCGCTGTCATCCTAGGGACCGGGTTGCGCACTCAGCTGTGTGCCTTAGGTCTATCCCCACAAGCCGGGATGGCAGCAGGAAGCTCCCACACCTTTCACGAGCTTTGAGGCTGCCATTCTTCAAGCCGCTGCTCCCTACCCGCCAGGGACCTAGCCCGGCTCAGCAAATGCAACGCACGTGGCCGGCTCCTGCTTTCCTCCCGTGACTGCCCGGCACTCCAGCATGGGAGCCAGGCTCCGCCGTACAGCTGTAGAAGGCAGACTGATGAGATGAGGCTCATACAGGATTTACCAAAGCCTTGGAGAATGGCATGTGGGGCTGAGAGCAGGAGCATCCTTCTCTGTCTAGAGCTTACAGTTGCACGGCTCCTTGGCCGTGCATACCAGGTGCCACAACTGCCCTTGTGGCTGTTGGCCCAGAACAGCACTGTAACGCATAGAGAGGAAGGCCATGAAGCCTGCCAGAGGCTCTTGCGCTGGCTGACGTAGCTGGTGCGGACTGTGCTGCACGTGCGTTTCACTGTGCTTTGTGCAGGAAGGTTTGACACTGCTTGGGTATGCTTGCTTATTTGGCTTGACCATCACTGCTTGCCCGGCGCGGCGGGAACCAGATTGCCTCTTCAGCAGCCAAACATGCGCGTACTGCCTGTAGTAGTTATGTTCCCTGGCGTACGTGTTTTGGGAAGGGCCTGGTGGCAAACGGCTGCAGAGAGCGGGGTGACAGTGAACTTCCCAAAGAGGCTGTGGTGCCACACTTGGGTATTTTCCTGCTAGCTGTTAGCGGGCAGTGCTCGGAGCCAGGTGCTGCTGCCTGCCCCGGGGCCCGCGCACCCTCATTCCCACAGGCAGAGCATTCAGCGGGTGTCTGTCTGACCCCAGACAGATCTCTGGGCTGTCCAATCCCAGCAGCTGCAGGGGGTTCTTGCTTGGGACCCGCCACGTTGCCCCCACCCCGAGAGGCCACCGTGCCCCACACCCGGAACCAGTGACTCTGTGACGTCAGTCCCGGGGCCAAGGGCACCGTGGGCGCTGCACCGGCTGCTGCACCGGTGGCGACGAGCCCTCGGTCCTCGCAGCTGCCACGTGCCGCCGGCAGCGATGAATTTGCTCCCGCTCCTCGCCCTGCTGGCTGTGTGCTGGCCTGCGCACGGCACATGGGACAGCTGTGGGTAAGTGGCCCGAGGCTCTGGGAGGGGGCTTGGGCAATCCTTATGGGGTTCCCTGGAGGGTGCCCGCTTGTCCCCCGTGAGCACACCACAGCTTCCCGAACCCTCTGGGGGAGCCTCAGCTCCTTGCCAGCAGCCGGGCCGCTGGCACAACTACTCTACGGGGCTAAAGCAGAAACAGGGGCGGATGGACGCACGCCCCATGGGGTTCCCTGGCCCTGCCATCCATGCAACACCTTGTGGGGAGGGAAGGCGGCTGACCTGCAGGCTGAAGAGCAGCAAGCCATCGAGCAGGACAGTAATGAGTTTCTGGCTACAGGGGGACCTGCGGGCTCCGGCCCATGGCTTCTTACTACGGCACGTCGCGCGTCGTGGGTGGCAGAGATGCCCAGCCAGGGGCCTGGCCCTGGGTCGTCAGCATCCAGGATCCCTGGGAAATAGGCACGGGACACGTATGCGGAGGGTCCCTCATCAGCCCGCAGTGGGTCCTCACGGCAGCCCACTGCTTCATCGAGGCCAGGTAAGGAGGACCAGGGAAGAGGGACAGCCCCACAACACGAGCAGGTGCCCTGTCCGCAGCACCACGGGGCTACTCCCATCCCGTTTCCTTGCAGTATGCCCAGTGCCTGGGCACTTGGGAGCCCAGCTGAGAGACTGCTCAGGAGAAGGCTGGGCTCGTGCCACTGCTTCCTAGCAGCCTCCAGCTCGACATTCCTTGAGCCCAAGGCACGCTAGGGCAGTCGCACCCTCCGTAGCGCTGCTTTCTCCCTCTCTCCCTCGGGAAGCAGAAGGCAGGGAACAACTGCTGGGCTGCTGCAGCACATGGCGCTCCGCTCCCTCTGACCCCTCTCTCCATCTGCCTTCCAGGCACATCACGATGTGGCGCGTAGTCATCGGGGCCACCCAGTTGACTCAGCTGGGCCCCGAGGCCCAGGTGCGCAATATTAGGCGGCTACTCGTTCACGAACACTATAGTAATATCTCGGAGAGGAACGACATTGCCTTGCTGGAGTTGGACCAGCCTGTCCAGTGCAGCTACTACATACAGCTTGCCTGTGTGCCCGACGCCTGGCTGAGAGTGTCGGAGCTGACAACCTGCTACATCAGTGGTTGGGGTTCCACGACTGCAAGATGTGAGTTCCCAGCAAGTACTCGTGTCCTGAGCGCAGGCTTGGCACACTGGGGAGGCGGGCTAGGCTTCCTGACAGCGGAAGCGAAAGCCAGAGTCAGGCCGCGGGGACGTATGCCTGTGGAGAGATGGGCCTGACCCATTACCCCAGGCAAGACAGAAGGGAAACACCGGTACGATGCCTCTCAAGACGCAAAGCCAAGCCCTAGGGAAGGGGTTCGACCAGGCAGGGGAGGAGAACTGGCGAGGAGCTGCTGGGTGTTAATTCCTTTCTGTGCTCACAGCTGGAGGATCAACTGATGTCCTGCAGGAGGCCAAGGTCCGCCTCATTGATGTCAACCTCTGTAACAGCAGCCAGTGGTACAGAGGGGCCATCCACACCTACAACTTGTGCGCTGGCTATCCGCAGGGTGGCATCGACACCTGCCAGGTAGGAGCGTGCTACGCGTCAACGCCCAGCAGCACAGGCAGCCCTGCCACAACTGCCCAGACATACCCCGGCGCGTGCTTTGCCTGGCAAGTCGCCCTCCCACGGCTGGGTCCCCACCACTGCTGGGGCTCACCTCCCCTTCCCCAGCTGCAGGTCCTTGTCCAGAGCCCGCCTTGTCCCAGAGGCCTGGGAGTCTGCCCAGAAAGTCCATCCGGTGCTCTTGGCAGCCCACGGGTTCCGATCCCAATCCTGGAACACCCGTCTTCCACACATCCGGGATCACTGTGCAGAGATGAGAGAGAGCCCTGCTGTACAGACCCACCACCCCCTCCCAGACAAGGTTCTGTAGGCTCCAGCACCTGAGCAGAGCCTTTCTGTGCAGTGGATACAGCTCTGGCAGGTGCTGTGAGAGAGAAGGAGCCAGCCATAGTGCTGACAGGGACCACCCAACACCACCTTAATCCTCTCTCCTCCGCTGCAGGGTGACAGCGGCGGTCCTCTTGTGTGCAAGGACAACACCTACGACCACTTCTGGCTTGTTGGCGTGACCAGCTGGGGGAAAGGCTGTGCGAGAGCAAAACAGCCCGGAGTCTACACCTCCACTCAGCACTTCTACGGCTGGATCCTGGTACAGATGGGACTGTACCCAGCAGTAAGGGCCACTCCAGCATCGCGGGCGTGGAGTCATTTTCTCACCGCCTCAACCCCCTTCCAGAGGCCAGGGCCAATACCAACGCAAGCGGGCAGGTTTCAGCCCTGCCCGTTTCCACGCCAGAAGCTGGTGGAATTCTTTGCTCGGGTGCAGGAGCTCCTGCAGGTCCTAAGGGGGAAAAAGGCTTGAGCAGCAGGATCCAGTGCGGGCTGTGGTGGACCACGACCATTTCCTTCTGGGGCTAGGCCTGCTGAGCCAAAGGCAGCCTGACTGTCAGAGGTCTGCGCTGCCCTGCCCGCTCTCCCCTGACTGCACACAAATGCTGAAGTTGACTCAGTGCTCGAAATAAAGTTGCCACTTTTCACAGCTAACCACGCCCCAGTCCAATTCTGTCTCCTGTGCACGGCAAGGACGTCCGTGCCCGGCATCTGCAAAACGAGGCTGCAGGCCCACAGTAGGGCACCAAGGGAAAGAGTCACTCGAAAGCCTTAGAATGCCTTCGCCCCGTCCCCCAAGACACACCCCCCACCCCCCAGCCCCCCGCTACTTCCCGGCCTCAACTTCACTCCCGATTTTCTCTACCTCCTCCTCGCCAGCGGGGCAGGGGGACGGGGAGCGGGGGTTGCGGTCAGCTCATCACACGTAGTTTCTGCCGCCTCTTTCCTCCTCAGGGGGAGGACTCCTCACACTCTTCCTCTGCTCCAGCATGGGGTCCCTCCCTTGGGAGACAGTCCTCCACATACTTCTCCAACGGGGGCCCTTCCCACGGGCTGCAGTTCTTCACAAACTGCTCCAGCGTGGGTCCCTTCCACGGGGTGCAGTCCTTCAGGAACAGACTGCTCCAGCGTGGGTCCTCTGCGGGGTCACAGGTCCTGCCAGCAAACCTGCTCCAGCGCGGGCTTCCCACGGGGTCACAGCTTCCGTCAGGCACGTCCGCCCGCTCCGGCGGGGTGGGGTCCTCCACGGGCTGCAGGCGGACATCTGCTGCACTGTTAACCTCCATGGGCTGCAGGGGGACAGCCTGCCTCACCGTGGTCTTCACCACGGGCTGCAGGGGAATCTCCGTTCCGGCGCCTGGAGCACCTCCTCCCCCTCCTTCTTCACTGACCTCGGTGTCTGCAGGGTTGTTTCTCTCACATTTTCTCGCTCCCTTCTCTACAGCTGCTGCGCAGCGGTTTTTACCCCTTCTTAAATACGCCATCACCAACATCGCTGATCGGGTGTGATTTGGCCAGAGGTGGGTCTGTCTTGGAGCTGACTGAAACTGGCTCTGCCTGACCTGGGCTCAGCTTCTGGTGTCTTCTCACAGAAGGCACCCCTGCGGCCCCCGCCCCCTTACGAAGACCTTGCCACTTAAACCCAATGCACGGTTTCAGAGAAGAGCCGTGAGGACAACTGAAAGGTGGTGAGAAGGGGCCTAATGACGAGAGCCTCGGTCTGGTTAACGTCTCAGGGAGACGGTAAGACATCAGAGAATGGGAGCTTGGCACAAAAGGAGGCTTGCTTCAGCACAGCAAGAAATCTTTAAGAGACTCTAGTTGATGTTAGGTAAACTCAAATAAAAGGTAAGGTGGGTTTTGGGTTTGCTTTTTTTTAACCCGTAAGTGAAATTCCTATTAAGGCGACTTGCGAAAGTAGGGATTCTTACGTCAGGGACTTATTTTTAAGGTGGATTTTTTTTAGTACTTTATTAAGTGATTAATTGCTCTAGCTTAAGTAATTCATCTGGCCAACGTTATACAAGAGTTCACAGTGTCTTCTGTCTTCATAATGGCCCATCATTGCCCTGACAGAGTCAGTAGCTGCCTTCGTCTTGCTAATACAGCCTGCAGGTTTCCGTGGGGCTCCTCTGTGCCAAAGTGCCTAAATATACCTGCTGGCAAAACCGTTCGCCTTCCTCTGCAGATGACTGGATGATTCCCTCCTCTTAGGAATGCCAGCTAGGCGTTCATTATTGCTCCCATTTGGGTTGCGATCTGTCTCCTGCCTCCCGTGAGAGCGCATAACGCATTTCTGCTTTCTGCTCAGCATCAACGAGAGAACACGGACCCCCCTAGGACCACGGTCTCCTGCTATTCTCTGTCAAGTACAGTGTCCGGCATGAGCTTCCTTGCTGACATCCGTGGTAGAAATCATCGCAGCTAGGACTAGGTGTCTGCACCTGAATAAGGTGTCTGGGCTCCCACTGTAGTCTACGGAAGCTCTTTTGGTCCAGTGGTGTGGTTTAGGGCGTGATGGATGTTACCCAGTAAAAGCCTTCCCTTTAGGATGTGTCAAGCCAGCCCTGAATCCACCGATTGCCCGGACTGTACGGGAAGTCCGAGGCAAATGGACTTGGTGTTGACAGCCATATTGTAGACAGAACCTGTGTGTAGATGAATCCTGCTCTTAGTGCGCTCTGTGTGCGTGGACGCTGCTCCAAGAGAGTCCTCTGCCTTGCCTTTGTTTGCTCTCTTCCACCCGGACCAGGAGCTGATCAGCCCCCAGCTCTTAACGCAGGCCCAGTCTGCAGAACAGTCGATCCAGCTTCCTGCAAAGAGGTGGAGAGCGGCTGCCTGGGCAGCACTTGCTGGCAAGCATTTTGGAGTCTGAACCGCTTCAGCTGTTGCTTCTGTGAGGAAAGGCGGATTGTCTGGAGTCATCCCCCCGTGCTGGCATACGGGCTGTCTCTCTATCAAAACTTGGAATTCCCTGGCATTACTGACGCGGTTTCCTGGGTACTGCTGTCCTTGCCAGATTCCTCTCCCCAAAATGACCCCAGCTCTTCCTTCAATTACCTGTGAAGCGTGGCTACCTCTCACATCAGTCCACCTTAGCCACCTGCAAAAGCTGGTGCTGGAACTGCAGAGTATCCAGAGAAGACAGGTTCTCTTCTCCAGGGCCGCCTTCTGCCTGCTCTAGGCAGATATGGGGCACCGCCTTCGGGTCAATTTTCAAAAAACAAAGCGGCCTTGAGTCCAGTTTGTTTGGGGCCCAGTTCTGGCACCTAGGAAGCCACGCTACGCCTCAAGGGCCTTGAGAGCGGCTGTGCCGCTTTCGGGCAGAGCCTGCGCTGTCATCCTAGGGACCGGGTTGCGCACTCAGCTGTGTGCCTTAGGTCTATCCCCACAAGCCGGGATGGCAGCAGGAAGCTCCCACACCTTTCACGAGCTTTGAGGCTGCCATTCTTCAAGCCGCTGCTCCCTACCCGCCAGGGACCTAGCCCGGCTCAGCAAATGCAACGCACGTGGCCGGCTCCTGCTTTCCTCCCGTGACTGCCCGGCACTCCAGCATGGGAGCCAGGCTCCGCCGTACAGCTGTAGAAGGCAGACTGATGAGATGAGGCTCATACAGGATTTACCAAAGCCTTGGAGAATGGCATGTGGGGCTGAGAGCAGGAGCATCCTTCTCTGTCTAGAGCTTACAGTTGCACGGCTCCTTGGCCGTGCATACCAGGTGCCACAACTGCCCTTGTGGCTGTTGGCCCAGAACAGCACTGTAACGCATAGAGAGGAAGGCCATGAAGCCTGCCAGAGGCTCTTGCGCTGGCTGACGTAGCTGGTGCGGACTGTGCTGCACGTGCGTTTCACTGTGCTTTGTGCAGGAAGGTTTGACACTGCTTGGGTATGCTTGCTTATTTGGCTTGACCATCACTGCTTGCCCGGCGCGGCGGGAACCAGATTGCCTCTTCAGCAGCCAAACATGCGCGTACTGCCTGTAGTAGTTATGTTCCCTGGCGTACGTGTTTTGGGAAGGGCCTGGTGGCAAACGGCTGCAGAGAGCGGGGTGACAGTGAACTTCCCAAAGAGGCTGTGGTGCCACACTTGGGTATTTTCCTGCTAGCTGTTAGCGGGCAGTGCTCGGAGCCAGGTGCTGCTGCCTGCCCCGGGGCCCGCGCACCCTCATTCCCACAGGCAGAGCATTCAGCGGGTGTCTGTCTGACCCCAGACAGATCTCTGGGCTGTCCAATCCCAGCAGCTGCAGGGGGTTCTTGCTTGGGACCCGCCACGTTGCCCCCACCCCGAGAGGCCACCGTGCCCCACACCCGGAACCAGTGACTCTGTGACGTCAGTCCCGGGGCCAAGGGCACCGTGGGCGCTGCACCGGCTGCTGCACCGGTGGCGACGAGCCCTCGGTCCTCGCAGCTGCCACGTGCCGCCGGCAGCGATGAATTTGCTCCCGCTCCTCGCCCTGCTGGCCGTGTGCTGGCCTGCGCACGGCACATGGGACAGCTGTGGGTAAGTGGCCCGAGGCTCTGGGAGGGGGCTTGGGCAATCCTTATGGGGTTCCCTGGAGGGTGCCCGCTTGTCCCCCGTGAGCACACCACAGCTTCCCGAACCCTCTGGGGGAGCCTCAGCTCCTTGCCAGCAGCCGGGCCGCTGGCACAACTACTCTACGGGGCTAAAGCAGAAACAGGGGCGGATGGACGCACGCCCCATGGGGTTCCCTGGCCCTGCCATCCATGCAACACCTTGTGGGGAGGGAAGGCGGCTGACCTGCAGGCTGAAGAGCAGCAAGCCATCGAGCAGGACAGTAATGAGTTTCTGGCTACAGGGGGACCTGCGGGCTCCGGCCCATGGCTTCTTACTACGGCACGTCGCGCGTCGTGGGTGGCAGAGATGCCCAGCCAGGGGCCTGGCCCTGGGTCGTCAGCATCCAGGATCCCTGGGAAATAGGCACGGGACACGTATGCGGAGGGTCCCTCATCAGCCCGCAGTGGGTCCTCACGGCAGCCCACTGCTTCATCGAGGCCAGGTAAGGAGGACCAGGGAAGAGGGACAGCCCCACAACACGAGCAGGTGCCCTGTCCGCAGCACCACGGGGCTACTCCCATCCCGTTTCCTTGCAGTATGCCCAGTGCCTGGGCACTTGGGAGCCCAGCTGAGAGACTGCTCAGGAGAAGGCTGGGCTCGTGCCACTGCTTCCTAGCAGCCTCCAGCTCGACATTCCTTGAGCCCAAGGCACGCTAGGGCAGTCGCACCCTCCGTAGCGCTGCTTTCTCCCTCTCTCCCTCGGGAAGCAGAAGGCAGGGAACAACTGCTGGGCTGCTGCAGCACATGGCGCTCCGCTCCCTCTGACCCCTCTCTCCATCTGGTCAGGCTGACTGGCCTGTAGTTCCCTGGATCGTCCTTCTGGCATCACATATCACATTGGCAAGCCTCCGGTCATCTGGGACCTCCCCCGTGAACCAGGACTGCTGATAAATGATTGAGTGGTTCAGCAAGCTCCTCCGCCAGCTCCCTCAGTACTCTCAGGCTGATTCCATCCAGCCCCATAGACTTGTGAGCATCCAGGTGGCAGAGGAGGTCATAAACTGCTTCCTCCTGGATTACCAGGGGAGTTTATTTTGCTCTCTGTCCCTGCCTTCCAGCTCAGGGGGCTGAATACCCTGGGAATAACTGGTCTGACTACTAGAGACTGAGGCAAAAGTGGCAACAAATACCTCAGCCTTTTCCTCATCCTTGGTGGCATCGTCCCCCACCACCGCATCCAACAGAGGATGGAGATTCTTCTTGGCTTGTTTTTCTTTACATATTTGTAAAAACATTTTTTTGTTATCTCCAACAACTGTGGCAGGGTTCGGTTCTAGCTGCACTTTTGCCTTCCTAATTTTCTCTCTGCAAGACCTAACGAGGTCTCTGTAATCTTGAGTTGCCTGCCCCTTCTTCCAAAAGCTGTAAACTCTCCTTTTTTTTCCTGAGACACAGCAAAAGCTCCCCATTCAGCCAGACCGGTTGTCTTCCCTGCTGGTTCATCTTATAGCATGTGGGGACAACCTGCTCCTGCACCCTCAAGACTTCCTTCTAGAAGAATGCCCAGCCTTCCTGGACCCCTTTGCCTGTCATGACTTCCTCCCAAGGGACCCTTTTTCAACCAGCATCCTGAAGAGTCCAAACCCTGCCCTCCACACATCCACAGTAGCAGTTTTCTTGGCCCCGCCCTTACTTTGCCAACAATCGGGAATTCCATCATTTCACAGTTGCTAAGCCCAAGATGGCTTCCGACAGCCACATCTCCTACCAGTCCTTCTCTGTAAAGAGCACGTCGAGCAACGCACCTCCCCCAGTAGGCTCACTCACCAGCTTTGTCAGGAAGTTATCTTCCACATGCTCCAGGAACCTCCTAGACAGTTTCTCTCTGCTGCGTTTTATTTCCAGCAGACATCCGGTAAGTTCAAGTCCCCCATGAGAACAAGGGCTAGTGATCGTGATAGTTCTGCCAGCCACTTGTAGAATGCTCGATCTACCTCTTCATCATGCCTGGGTGGTCTACAGCAGACCCCCAGCAGGATATCTGCCTTGTTGGCCTTCTCCCCCATTCTTACCTATAAGCACTCGACCTTATCGTCACAATCATTGAGCTCTATACAATCAAAACACTCCCTAACATACAGAGCCAACCCACCACTTCCCCTTCCTTGCCTATCCCTTCCAAAGAGCTTATAGCCATCCAACAGTGCAGTCCAGTCGTAAGAGTCATACCACCACATCTCTGCGATGGCGACTAAGTCATAGCTATCCTGCTGCACAACACCTTCCACCTCCTCCCATTCAGCGCCTGTGCTGCATGCATCTGCGTAGACGCACTCAAGCTGGGATATCAATTTCACTCCCGAGATCAGTGTGCCGCCCCCTAGGCTGCTCTTTAATGAGGCTGGCTATGTCCCCTCCCCACTTCAAACCTTGTTTAAAGCCCTCTTTGTGAGCCCTGCCAACTCACAAGCAAGAATCCTTTTCCCCCTTTAAGGTAGCTTAACTCCCTATTCAATCCCTTTTCATTTTTCCCCCCTCATTATCCTAACCACTGTTGCTTTTATAATTGTCTTTTTGCCTACTTTTATCCCGTTCGTTGTGTAAGTTTGTTGATTTTCAGCTCTTTTATTAGTGCCATCACTTTTTAAAAAGTCTTTTAATGTGTCCATTTTAATTTAATTTTTTTCCTTTACTTTCAGAGTATTTCTGTTCTGTCTTTCCTGTCTGTCGCTTAACACGTCGCTTTTAAATTTTCTTTCTACGTCCGCTTTTCTCCAGGTCACGGTCTTTATATTTTGCTCTTGGTTGCATTTCCGTAGCAACCTCACTTTTTGAGTTATCTGTCTATGTCTGTTAATTTAGTCTGCTGTCCCTATTTTTTAATTCTTTCCTCTCTTCGTCCTTTGCATTTTCAAATTTTGTTTGTGTTTATTTTTATCAAGCTCCCCATCCCTGTATTACTTTCCTGTCATGTACCCCACCGCTTTTAAAATGTACTCGCTGCATCTGCGTTTACTTTGCCGTCCCTACTTCTTAATATTTTTCCTCTCTTGATCCCATGGCTTTACAAGTTTTTCTATGTGTATTTTTATTGAGTTTTTGGCTCTATTTTTCATCTTTTGCTCTCTTTATCCCCATCGTTTTTAAAATTTCATTTCTTTGTTTCTACCTAGTTCCCTGACTTTTTTTTTCCTTTATTTCCCTCATCCCTGTTGATCTTAATGTTTTCTGTGTCTCATTTTCTTGCAGTCCTTTATATCTTTGCTTTCTATGTCTGCATTTTAGTTTGTTGTCTTTATTTTTCAGTTGTTTTCTTTTTTAAATGCCCTTTCTTTGTCTACCTCTATTGCATTCACTGTCTTTAATTGTTTCTCACCTTTCCTTAGTGCTGCCTCTTTTTAAATTTTCTGAGCCTACTTGTATCAAGTCCCCATCCCTCTATTTTAATTCTTTCTTACATTTCCATCTTAGAACACCATCCCTATTACTTTTCCCTTTATTTCCTTAATCCTGTCGCTTTTAATATGTTCTTCCTACATCTACTTTTAACCCCTTCTAGTTTCTATTTCTTAATTCTTTCCTGTCATGAACCACGTTGCTTTTTAAATTTTCTATGTCTTAACTTATCTAGTTAACTTACCCTATTTTTCAGTTTAACTCTCCATTCTTTTCATCTTGAAGTTTTGTTTGTAGGAGTATTTTTAGCTCATTTTTTGTCTGTCTTACACTTTTTCCTGTTTCCTGTATCGTGCCGTTTTTAAAATTTTTGTTCTTTGTCTACTTTTATCGAGATTGCTCTCTGTTTTCTAGTTGTTTCCTGTCTGTCTCGTACCCGGTCGCTTTTAAATTTTCTTTCCTCATCTTTTTATATCCAGTTTGCCTTCTTTATTTTTTAATTCTTTCTTGCCTGTTGTGTACCCAGTCATTTTTAAAATTTTCTTTCTATGTCTACTCATAACAAGGTGTCTAACCCTACGTTTCATCTTATTTCTCGTCTGTCCTGTCAGGGTGCTTTTACTTCTTTTCTACATCTACCTTTATCCAGGTCACGGTCTTTATTTTTCTTTCATTCTAGTCTGTGCCATAACCTGTCACTTCTTAAATTTTGTTTTTATGTCTTTAGTTTGCTGTTCCTGTTTTTTTCAATTGTTCCTTTATTGCGTTAATCTTCTTGCTTTTTAATATGTTCTTTTACATCCACTGTTATCTAGTTCCCATCTCTCTTTTTTAATTATTTCTTGTCTGTGGGTACTCCCTCAATTAGTCAATTTTCTTTCTATGCCTCCACTTAGTTTGCTGTCCCTTAGCTTTAATCTTTTCCTCCTCGAATTTTTGAATATTTTTTCTTCTTGCATCTCAACCCAAGGCTTTAGAGGGTCTCCTTAGCATGCTTTTATCTCTGAAGTGTAATTTTCCCCCCTCTCAGTTTGTCAGAACATCTCCTCGGGTCATCCCTCTTTCTCAGGGCAATCTTTTTGTCCTCTCCTCCATCTCGCTTGCCTCCGATGGGTCAGCATCACCCTCAGGACATCTGTAGTCTGTTCGGATCCCCTCCCGAGTGCCCTGGCACCCTCGAGCCTTATTCAGTCTCTCCGGCCATCTCGGCATCCCTCCGTTACTGTCATGATACTTTCTGCAAGCGTCCTTGCCTTCCATGGCCATCCTTTAGTTCCGCAGCAGGCTTTGTATCTTTCTTATTCAGAGACAACTCTTCCTCAGGCTTTCATTTTGCCCTAGAGCACTCTTACTTTCCCTCCACCATGTCAGATGCATCCATTTGGCTCTCGGTTCCCTGAGGACATCTCGATTCTGAACAGATCCCTTCCCAAGTACCTCATTCTGTCAGCAATCCTTCATTTGTCTCTAAGTCCACATTTCCCCTGCCCTCTCGTTTTTGTCACGATGACTGCGGAGACCGTCCTCGTGCACCACAGCACCCTTTGAGCTCCGCAGCCCTCTGTGCATCTTATATTCAGACAATCCTTCTTCGGGCTTTCTCTGAGCCCCAGAGCTCTCTTACTTCATAAACTGACTTTGAGGATGTCTCCATTCTGTTGCTCATCCCCTGAGGACATCCGTACGTTGTCGGGACACCTTCTTGAGTTTTGCATCGCATCCCAGAGCCTCCTTCTCTCTCTTTTGCTCCTCCCTTCTCCCATCATTGCGGCCCACCACCATCTTTTGGCTCCATAGCCCGCTTTGCACCCTTCTCGCTCCCCGGCGACCTTTCCCGATGCCATCTTTCGTCTCTAGAGCACTCACGTCATCGTCTATGCTACCTAGGGTTCCTCTGTTCAGTGCCCGGTCCCCTCATGAAATCTGTAGTCTGTTCAAATCCCCTCCAGACTTCTTCATGTCCCTAGGCATTCTTTTGTCTGTTCGTCTCGGAACCCCTGCGCTACTGTCTCAATGCCTCCTGAGGTTTTTGACATTCTCCACAGCATGCTTTTAGCTCCGTAAGCCCCCTTTGGAGTCATTCTGTTGCAGTCATAACTCTCCCGAGGTCTCTGTTCCCAGAAAATAGCATTCTTTTTTTTCTCTAAGCCATCTAGGATGCCTCCCCAAGACCTTCTTTGTGCTCTACAGGATTTTGGTAGGACTTTGCCTTCCTTTCGATCTGTTATCCCTCCGAGCCTTTCGTGACTCCTCTGGTCCCAGTCGCCATGCCTTCCGAGACATCCTTTGCATCCCACAGCCCCATTTTAGCTCACTAGCAGACTTTGAGCCTCTCTAGTTACGTCCAAACGCAGTCCTCGGGTTTGCTTGCGCCTCAGAGCACTCTGATTCTGTCTGCCATCTAGGGTGCCTCCACTCGGTCCCCGACCTCCTGAGGAGATCTGTACTCTGGTCACGCACCCTCCAGACTTATTCCTGCACTCATTCTGTCCTCTCTTCCTTCTATTTGTTCCTCTGTTTGTTCCCTGGCTCTCCAGTGACACATTTACCGAGCTCAGAGCCCCTCTGAATCCAATTGTCACATCCCCAAATGTTTTAATGTCTCTCTGCCTCCCTTGGGACTTCTTTTCTCCCAGTCACAATGCCTCCCAAGACCTTCCTCAGGCTCTATATCCACCTTGTAGTGCTTTGAGCCACAGAGCGCTCATTTGTTTCTCTACGATATCTAGGATTCCCCTGTTCAGTCCTTGACTACCTGAGACCATCTGTACTCTGCTGAGACGATCTCTCCCAAGTTCCTCCTCATTGTCCCAAGCCGCCTTTTGTCTACCAGCCCCCTTCAACAACCCTCTCCTCACAGTCACAGTGGCTCCTGAGACCTTCCTCATTCTCCACAGCACCTCGCAGCACTTGATCTCCCTTGCTGTCTTTCTGATCGCATCAGAGCCTCCCGTCTCTTTGCTACGCAGCACTCCTTTATTTTTCTCTGCCATCGAGGGTGTCTCCATTCCATACATGTTTCACTCGGTCATCTCTCATTCACATAGATGCCCTCCTGAGATTCCAAGGCCCTCGCTGTCTCTCCAAGCCTTCTTTTCTAAGCCTGTCCCCTCTTAATAGTTCTGCTCTCTATAACAATGTCATCCAAGTCCTTTCTTGTAGTCCAGAGCGCTCTTGTAGCACTTTAGCTCCCTATATGCAGATCTTTTGTGCTCTTTAGAGCGCTCTTACTCTTTGCCATTTAAGATGCTTCATTCAGCCCCCGGCCCCCTGACAGCATCTGCGCTCTGCTGAAATCCCCTTTGAGTTCCTCCTTGTTGTCTCTGAAGCTTCTTTGGTCTCTCGGCCCCCCTCAGGACATCTCTGCTCCCTTTGCAGAGTTTTTGTCAGACATTCCCTATGGTCCAGAGCTCTCTTCTAGCTCGAGAAGGCACTTTGCATCCCTCTTTACCCCTTAGCCCCCTTCCTGAGTCTGAATTTGTTACCCCAATCAGTCTTTTTGTCCTCTCAACTCTTTGCGTTCCCCCCACCATTCAATCCCCAGTCCCCTGGGGATATATGTACTTTGTTCACTTCCCTTTTGAGCTTCTTGAATTCCTCAGACTACTGTAGTTCTTCTGGCCCCTTTGAGACAGCTCCTATCCCTGTAACAATACCTTTTGTTCCACCAGAGCCTTTCCCAAAGCCGTCTTTGTACTCAAGAGCAATTTATTTGTTTTCTCTCTTATAGGATGTTTCTATTTGGTGTCTGGTATCCCAAAGATGTGTATCATTGGCTCAGATCTCCTCCTGAGTTTTTTTGAGAATTATTAGCCTTGATGTCTTTTTATCAATACATGTCTTGATGCACTGGTTCTACTTTCCATTTATTTTTTTCCTAGCAATTTAGGTGTTAATTCAGATGCTTCATACAGCTTCTGATGCTACTCCTGTGTTCTCTTTTTTCTTATTTTATGTCCTTTAAGACCAATCTTATTCTGTTTATAGAGTCAGAGAACATCAAGGTGACTCTGAATCGTGATTTACAATCAATAATTTAATTTACAACTAGCAATATTTGTGAAAAGAGGTTCTTAGGGGATCTAATTTCAATATGTTATTTGGTGCTATCTAAAATGTAGATAGCATGGGTACTTTTGCTACACATGAAGTGTAATTCCATAGCATTTCTTTTTAAAGCACAGTAAAACACACAATTACCAGTAATAATAACATTATTGCATTTAATGAGCTGGTCTACTACATTGTTTAGTATGACACATATCTTTTTCTATCTACATGCTAGTAAAATGAATTTCACTTTCTTACCTGGTGATATTGCTGATGAAATAAATGTCATTTTACTAGAAGAACTACTGTTGCTATTTTCATTGTGTGCCCACTGTCTTTGCTTGCTTTCTTCTACACCATGAACTTCAAGTAGGTGGTAAAGCTTCCTGCTGCTCTTCTGGCTGCCTTTATACTCTCTGAGGGTTGACCCCCCCCCCCCCCTCCCCTTTCCCAGGTGATTGTGGGAATGGTGGTGGGCGGGGACCGGAGTATATGAGCCACAGCCTGTGCTCAGGGAGCTCATTCTGGTTCAGGCTTTCTAGGGTGGTGGTGTTTTGGGATTCCTTCAGCTGACTGTAGCTATTGAGTTGTTTAAGCTTTTTGCCTAAAGAAGGAGAGGTATTTGTTTGAGGTAAGGAGTTCAGAACTTGCTAAGCTTGGGTAGTATTTATATTAGAAAGTTCACTTCTACCAACTTTACTTTTTTTTTTCATGTAACATTGTTTTGGGGGTTTAAGGAGCAAGATGGTTTTAATGGTATGGTGTTCTGTTTGTGTTTCTCTTTGGCTTTACAGGTTCTGTGTGGGTTGCCTTTGGACTTGGATGAGCTTTTGAGGGGAGCTGGGGCACAGAGAGGAGGAGCATGGAGCCAATGATTTCTTGCAAGTGCAATGGTAAGCTATCATGTGTTAAGGTATTTCTAGGGGCCACCAGCAATGAGAAGTATGAAATTCCACAGTTAACATTGAGCAGGTGGGCCATGTTGTGGTATAGGTCTATGTTGACAGATGTCATGCTGACTGACAGCAGTGTCAGTTGTGTGTGGATCCTGGGTTTGTGCTGTGGGTTGTTTTTTTTCAGATAATGAAGTATCTGGCTACTGCAGGAGTGATCCGCTTGGCAGCCTGTGTGTGTTTGCTTTTGGAAGAACAGCCTGACTGAGGTTTTTGGTCCTTGGAAAGCTAATGTTGAGGTATTGGTGTTGGGGAAGGAGGGAAGAAGATTGGCAGAGTAGGAAGGGGTTTTAAAGACAGTGTAGGGGAGAGGATTGTACAGTACCTAGTCCTCTTTGGCAGGTTAAGGGAGCAGATTCTAGGCTGTGTGTGTTGTTGGGTAGCTTGTGTGGTCTGTGTTTCAGACCTTTCTTGGGTCTCAATGTTCTTTGCTCTCTGGCAGCAAGGCATGTGTCTGGGGCACCATCCCTAGGGCCTGGCAATGCCTTAATTGTGGGCACAGGGCCAGTCGGGTGCTTTTATTTTTGGCATCACAAGCTTCTAGTGTGGATCAGTCAGGCATCTTGAAAATTTCTGGACAGCGCTTCTGTGCAGCATTGTTCCCAGCTGTGTGAGCAGCTCTGTTCTCCCAGTGCCCATATCCAGGGCCTGGCATTTCTTCCCCGCATCCTTAAGTTCCTAGGTCTTGAAGCTGGGCTGCTTGCGCATCCATCTTCTCCGTTTGGAGAGCAGCTTCTTGTCACAGGTTGTGATGCTCTGCTCTTTTCCTGGGGTTGCCTTAGGGACTCCTCACAACACCGTCAGGGTCCCGCAGGTGTTCTTGCCTGACTGGCTCTTCTGTGTGGTTGTCGTTGTTCTTGCCGAGAGTTTTCTGTCATCTTTGAGGCGCTTTGTTTGTAGTGTTCTGCGTAGGGTTGGTTTGTGCCTGTGTGTGTGTTTGGCTTGGAGCTGCCCTGCCTGGGGTTGTAGAGGCAGGGGGAGGTGGCCTACGGATGGGAGCCCATGGTTCATCTGTTGATATGCCTGGGCTGTTGGGGCAAAGATCATACACTTGTTCTGGCCTGAGCGGCTGTCAGCAGTGGGTGCAGACAGTGATTTCCATACTGTTTTGTGGGTGTTGAGGGGATGATGGCAGCTGTGTGGGGGTGGGAGCTAGAGTGCTAGCTGAGCAGAGTGCATCTCAAAGCTGTTCAAGCTTGTACACATAGGGCTTATTCTTAGATTGGATGTATTTTTCCTAATTGCAGGCTGTAGTTGGCCTGTAGATAGTATTCCTATAAGATACCAAATCCTTTGGAGTCATTAAGGTGGTATTGTGCATACAGGTGACTTGTTTGGTATTGTTCTTGCAGATGCCGAGGGATGAGATGTCCAGCATGATGGAGGAGAGCTCTGGGCAGTGCTCTAAGAGGGGCAGTTGGGGTGTTGTATGGAGAGGGAATATGTGACTGATGGCTATATGACTTGATTACTGTATTTCTCCTGTTCTTTGGACTTAAAGGTGTAAAGTGATGAGCCAAGTGGGATGTGGGTGCTGGCAGTGATTCAGGCAAGTTGAGAGGAGATTTGTGGGCTGAAGTACTGGTTCTTTTTGAGGTGTTGTGTTGCTGCCTGAGTTGTAGGCAACTCATGGTGTTTGGGTGTTGTAGGTGGTGGGCGGGCCTCCACGTGGCAAGCGGACCTGACCGATGACTGTCGGAAGATTTGTTGAGGTAATGGAGTATGTGATGGGGATTGGTGTGGGCTGGCTGCAGTCTGTCAGCGGGTGCCTTTTTGCTTGGGTTTTTTGCAGGTGCTTCACGGAGGCTTCAGAGGGGAGACTGCACATGCTGATGAGAGGTCTGAAAAGGTGAGGCGGTTGCAGGCCAGGCTGTTGTTGAATAGCAAGGTGTTCTACGGCAAGTTATTTGAAGCATTTCTCTTTGGTTTTGCAGGTTCTGTGCTGGCTGCCTTTGGAACTGGATGAGCATTTGAGGTGAGCTGGGGTGCATAGAGAGGATGGGTGGAGCCAATGATTTCTCACAACTGCACTGGTAAGTTTGTGTCTTACGGTATCTTTAGGGGCTGCGAGCAATGAAAACTGCCGAAGTCCAGGATCGGCATGGAGGAGGTGAGTGGAATGCCAGGGTGCGTGTGAGGTGGGGGCTGTTGCAGGATAGGTCTGTGACAGATGTGATGATGATCGACAGCCCTGTTAATTGTGGGTTTTTGCCTCATCTTCAGATGAAGAGGCACCTGGCTACTGCATGACTGACCCAGTGGGCTGAACATGTGCTCTTTCTTCTAGATGCACAGATCAACTGAGAGTCTTGGCCCTGTGAAAGATAAGTTGCAGCAACGGTGCTGAGGAAGGGGTTGGGGAGAGAGAGGACAAGGTTATCCTTGGCAGGAAGGGGTTTTATAGATAGCATAGGGACAGTGCTGTCCAGGAACCAGTCCTCTTTGTGGTAGGTTAAGGGAGCAGGCTCATCTTCAGCTGAGGGTAGCATGTGCTGGGCAGGACGGTTCCAGGCTGTCTATGTATGTTGTGTAGTGTTTGTGGTCTGTGTTCTATGTCTTAGATCTTTTTCAGATCCTGATGGTCTCTTTGCTCTCAGGGAGCAAGGCGTGTGCCTAGGGCAATGATGCTAGGGCTTGGAAAGGCCCTAATTGTGGGCCCAGTGCTCATCAGGTGTTTCTTTTTTTGGTGTCACAAGCTGGAAACTTGGATTGGTTGGCATCTCAGAAGTTTCTGGATGGTGTTCTTGTGTAGTGTTGCTCTCAGCTGTGTGAACAGCTCTGCTCTGTAGCTGTCCTTTTTCAGGGCTTGGCATTTCTTCCCTGCATCCTTAAGTTCTTAGGTCTTCAAGCCGGGCTGCTTGCACATCTCTGTTCTCTTTGGAGAGAAACTAGTTGTCAGGGCTGTGAGGCTCACCTTGTTTTCTGGCATTGCCCTAGGGTGTCTTCACATCACTGTCGGGCGTCAGGTCTAGTTGCCAGATGGGTGTTTCCATCCAGGTGTCTTCCTTGTTGCCAAGAGTTTCTTCTTGTCCTTGCGATGCGTTGTTTGGAGCGTTCCATGTAGTGTTCATCTGTGCCTCTGTGTGTTTGGCTTGGGGCCGCCCTGCCTGGGGGTGTAGAGTCAGGGGGAGGTGGCCTAGGGATGAGAGCCTCTGGTTCATCAGTTGCTATGCCTGGGCTGTTGGGGCAAGGGTTGTACAGTCATTTTGGCTTGAGTGGGTGTCAGCAGTGGGTGCAGACAGCAATTGCTGTACTGTTTTGTGGGTGCTGAGGGGCTTATGGCAGCTGTGTGGGAGAGGCAGCTAGAGTGCTGGCTGAGCAGTTTGCATCTCACAGGAGTTCGAGCTTGCTTGTGCATAGGGCTTAGTGTTAGACTGAATGTACTTCTTCTAATGTCAGGCTGTTGTTGGGCCGTAGATGGTATTCCTATATAATACTGAATTCTCTGGAGTCATTAGGTATTGTTGTGCATCCAGGTGAATTGCTGGGTGTTGTTTTTGCAGATGCTGAGGGATGAGGCCTGCAGGACAATGGAGGAGACCTCAGAAGAGCGCTCTAAGAAGTTGAGTAGGGGTGTGGTATACAGAGGGAAGATGTGCCTATTGGCTCTGAGTTGATTACAGTATATTTCTTCTTTAGTCTTACAGGTGTAAAGCGGTGAGCCAAGCAGGATGTGGGCACCTGAGGTGAGCCAGGTAAGTGGGTGGCGATTGGTGGGCTACAGTTACGGTATCTTCTGTAGTGTTGTATTGCTGGTGAAGTTATAGGCACCCCATGTTGTTTGGTTGTTACGGAGGGGTGGGTGAGCCTGAAGGTGGCTAGTGGAGGTGATGGAGGCCAGGTGGGCTAGCTGTGGAGGTAATGGAGTGTGAGCTGGAGATTGGTGTGGGCTGGCCACAGTATCTCAGTGGGTGCCTCTTTGCTTGGGTTTTTGCAGGTGCTCCACAGAAGCTTCAATGGGCAGATGCTGAATGCTGATGTAACATCTGAAAAGGTGTGGCAGTCACAGGCCAGGCTGGCTGTAGTAGCAAGGTGTTTTATAGCAAGTGAGCTGAAGCGTTTCTCTTTGGATTTGCAGGTTCTGTGCTGGCTGCCTTGGCATCAGATGAGTGTTTGAGGTGAGCTGGGGCACAGAGTGGAGGAGCTTGGACCTAATGATTACTTGCAAGTGCACTGGTCACTTTGTCTTATGGTATCTGTGATGGCTGAGAGCGATGACCACAATCCAAGCGTGGAATGAGCATGGAGCAGGTGAGAGGAACGCCTGGGTGCGTCTAAGGTGGGGGATGTTGCGGGAAAGCTCCGTGTTGACAGATACGATGCTGACTGACAGCACTGTGTGTGGGTTGTGGGTTTTTGTTATTTCTTTTTCAGATAATCGAGAGGCCCTTGGATCTAGTGGACTTAGTGTGTGCTTTTTCTTCTGCAAGAATATATCGACTGAAATTCTCAGCCCTCTGAAAGCTATGTTGAGGCAGCGGTGCTGGGGAAGGGGTTGGGGGAGGGGACAAGTTTGGCCAGGGTAGGAAGGGGTTTTAAAGATGGTGTAGGGGACAGGGCTGTCCAGGAACCAAAGCCCTTTGGGCAGGCAAAGGGAGCAGGTTCCTCCTCAGCATGAGGGTAGCGTGTGCTGGGCAGGGCGGTTCCAGGTTGTCTGTGTTGTGTAATTTGTGTGGTCTGTGTTGTGTCTGAGACTTTCTTTGGGTCTCAGTGGTCTTTCTGCTCTTGAGGAGCAGGGCACATGCATCGGACACCATCCCTAGGGCTTGGCAATGCCCTAATTGTGGGCACGGCGCCCATTAGGTGCCGCTGCTTCTTGCATTACCACTTGAAAGCGTGGATTAGTCAGCCACCTCAGAAATTTGTGGACAGTGGTCTTGTGCAGCATCATTCCTGGCTGCCTGAGCAGCTCTGTTCTCCCGGTGCCCATTTTCAGGGCTTGGCATTTCTTCCCTGCATCCTTAAGTTCTTGGGTCTTGAGTCCGGGCTGCTTGCGCATCAATCTTCTCTGTTTGGAGAGCAGCTTCTTGTCACGGGCCGTGATGCTCTGCTCTTTTTCTGGGGTTGCCTTAGGGCCTCCTCATGATACTGTCAGGGTCCCACAGGTGTTCTTGCTTGTCAGGCTCTTCTGTCTGGGTGTAGTTGTTTTTTGCTGAGAGATTTTTCTTGTATGAGGGTGGTGTTTGTAGTGTTCTGTGTAGTATTGGCCTGTGCCTGTGTGTTTGGCTTGGAGCTGCTCTGCCTGGGGGTGTAGAGTCAGGGGGAGGTGGCCTAGGGATGAGAGCCCCTGGTTCATCTGTTGCTATGCCTGGGCTGTTGGGGCGAAGTTTGTACTGTCATCTTGGAGCAAGTGGGTGTTGTCAGCAGGAGGGGAGTAATATTAGTTCATTTTCGTGGGTGCTGAGGGGCTGATGGTAGCTGTGTGGGAGAGGCAGCTGGAGTGCTGGCTGAGGAGATTGCATCTCTAAAGGTGTTCAAGCTTGTATGTGTAGGGCTTAGTGCTTGATTTAATCTGTTGCCTTTAATGGCAGGCTGTTGCTGGGCTCTAGATAGCGTTCTGACATGGGAGCAAGACCTCTGGATTTTTTCAACTATTGCTCTACATCCAGGTGACTCGTTCCATAATCCTGTTCTTGCAGATGATGAAGATAGAGCCGTGCCAGGCGATAGAGCAGAGCTGAACAGAGCACTCTTAGGAAGGTGGGTCAGTCTGTGTGTGGTTTAGAGAAGGAAGATGATGGCTATATGACTCCATTATGGTATTTTTATTTTTTTTAATTTTTCAATGTGAGAAGCAATGAGTCAGGCAGGATCTGGGCACCGGAGGCGACTCGGGTAAGGTGAGTGGTGATTGGTGGGCTGAAGTAGGCGTTACTTTTCAGGTATTGTATTGCTGGTGAGGTTCTAAGCAAGCCATGTTGTTTGAGTTTCCAGGTGCTGGGTGGGGCTCAACACAGCAACCTGTACTGGTGGAGGCTGGGGCAGGAGAGCTGTTGAGGTAAAGGAGTGTGAGATGGGGATCAGTGCCAGCGGGCTACAGTCTCGAGCATATTTCTGGATGCGTCTTTTAGCTTGGGCTCTTGCAGGTGCTGTACACAGGCTTGGAGGAGCACAGCCCATGTAGAGGAGCAGTCTGTGAAGGTCAGGAGGTTGTGGGCTAGCTGGTATCTATTAGGAAGGTGTTCTATGGAAACTCAGTTGAAGTGGTTCTCTTTGTTTTTGCAGGTTCTGTGCTGGCTGCCTTAGAATTGGGTGAGCGTTTGAGGTGAGCTTGGGTGTAGAAGGGAGGAGCACAGGGCTGGTGATTTCTTGCAAGTCCAATGGTAATTTTGTCTTACGGTATCCGTAGGGGCTGGAAGCGATGACAACCAGCCAAGTGTGGAATGCTCACGGAGCAGGTGAGGGCAATGCCTGGGTGCATCTGAAGTGGGGGATGTTGCAGGATAGGTCTGATGGATGTGATGCTGACTGACAGCACTGTTTGTGTGTGGGGTTTTTTAGGTGATAGAGGCACCTGGCGACTGCAGGATTGATCTATTGGGCTGACTGTCCTTTTTCATGTTGAGGATGGATTGAGACTCCCGGCTGTCTGAAAGCTAAGTTGAGGCAGTGGTGCTGGGGAAGGGGTTGGGAGAGGGAGGGGATAAGGCTGGCCATGGATGCAAGGGGTTTTGAAGATAGTGTAGGGGATAGGGCTGTCCACGAACCAGCACCCTTTAGGCAGGTAAAAGGAGTATGTTCCTCTTCAGTGTGAAGGTAGCGTGTGCCAGGCAGGGCAGTTCCAGGCTGTGTGTGTTGCGTAGTTTGTGTGGTGTGTGTTCCTTCTCAGGCATTCCTTGGGTCTTGATGGTGTCTTTGCTCTTCTGGAGTGAAGTATGTGCCTCCAGCAATGACCTTCGGGCTTGGCAAGGCCATCATCATAGGCATCATGCCCATTGGGTGCTGCTTTTTTGTGTTGCAAGGTTAAAGCATGGATCGCTCTGGCATCTCGGAAGTTTCTGTACGGTGGTCTTGTGTGGCATCGTTCCCAGCTGCATGAGCAGCTCTGCTCTCCAGCTGTCCATTTTCAGGGCCTGGCATTTCTTCCCTGCATCCTTAGGTTCTTAGGTCTTGAAGCCGGGCTGCTTGCACATCCATCTTCTCTGTTTGCCCAGGAACTTTTCATTACAGGTCTTGAAGCTCTTGTATTCTGGCGTTGCCCTAGGGCCTCCTCACATCACCATTAGGCCTCCGGTCCATTTGCAGGATGGGGTTTTCCATCCGGGTGTTGTCATCGTTGCCGAGAGTTTTCTCATCTTTGCGGTACATTGTTTGGAGCGTTCTGTGTAGTGTTGGTCTCTGTCTCTGTGTTTGGCTTGGTGCTGCCCTGCCTGGAGGTGCAGAGTCATGGGGAGGTGGCCTAGGGATGAGAGCCCCTGGTTCATCTGTTGCTATGCCTAGGCTGTTGGGGCAAAGGTTGTACAGTCATTTTGGCTTGAGTGGGTGTCAGCAGTGGGTGCAGACAATGATTTCCATACTGTTTTGCAGATGCCGAGGGGCTGATGGTAGCTGTGTGGGAGAGGCAGCTGGAGTGCTAGCTGAGCAGATTGCATCTCAAAGGTGTTCAAGCTTGTATATGTAGGGCTTCCTGTTAGATTGAATGTGTTTCTTCTAATGGCAGGCTGTAGTTGGGCTCTAAGTGGCGTGTTTCCAACGGGAACAAGACCTTTGGAGTTGTTCAGCTATTGCTCTGCATCCCGGTGACTTGTTCAGTATTGTTTTTCCAGATGCTGAGGGATGAGTTGTGCAGGCAACGGAGGAGAGCTGAGGGGAGCGCTGTAAGCAGGTGAGTCAGGGAGTGGTATATAGAGGGAAGATGTGACTGATGGCAATATGACTCAATTATTGTATTCCTCTTTTTCTTAAGACTTGAAGGCGTGAAGCAATGAGCCAAGTGGGATGTGGGCACCAGAGGTGAGTTGGGCAAGGTGAGCTGTGATTGGTGAGCTGAAGAAGCATTTTTTTCTGAGGTGTTGTGTTACCGGTGAAGTTGTAGGCAACCCATGTTGTTTGGGTGTTACGGGTGGTGGGTGAGCCTCCATGTGGCAAGCAGTACTGATGGAAGTCTGTTGGAAGAGTTGTCGGGGTAATGGAGTGAGACTGGGATTGGTGTGGGCTGGCTGCAGTATGTCAGCAGGTGCCTTTTTGCTTGGGTTTTTGCAGGTGCTTCAGAGGGGAGAGGCCCCATGCTGATGAGAGGTCCGAGAAGGTGGGGTGATTGCTGCCAGACTGCTTAATAGCAAGTTATTACATGGCAAGGCAGTTGAAACACTTTGCTTTGGATTTGCAGGTTCTGTGCTGGCTGCCTTTGGAATTGGGTGAGTGTTTGAGGTGAGCTGGGGCACAGAGAGGGGGTTTGCGGAGCTGGTGATTTCTTGAAAGTGCAACAATAACTTTCTGTGTTTTACAGTATCTCTAGGGGCTGGAAGCAATGACCACCGTCCAAGACCAGAACAGGCATGGAGGAGGTGAGCAGAATGCCGCAGTGCATCTGCGATGGGGGATGTTGCGGGAGACGTCTGTGACAGATGTGATGCTTGCTGCCAGTGCTGTTTGTGGGTTGTGGGTTTTTCTTTCTTTTTCAGATGATAGAGGCCCCTGGCCACTGCAGGACTGATCTAGTGGGTTGGCTCTCCTTCCTCTGGAAGGATGCATTGGCTGAGATTCTTGGCCCTCGGAAAGCTAAGTTGAGGCACTGGTGCTGGGGAAGGGATTGGGGAAGGGTGGGGGTAAGGTTGGCCAAGGCAGCAAGGGTTTTTAAAGATAGTGTAGGGTACAGGGCTGTCCAGGAACCACCCCTCTTTGGGCAGGTAAAGGGAGCAGCCTCCTCTTCAGCATGAGGGTAGCGTGTGCCGGGCAGGGCAGTTCCAGGCTGTGTGTAAGGTTTAGTTTGTGGTCTTTGTTCCATGTCTGAGACCTTGGGTCTTGATGTTCTCTTCGTTCTCAAGGAGCAAGGCACATGCATTGGGCTCCATCCCTAGGGCCTGGTAAGGCCCTAATTGTGGGCACAGTGCTCACCAGGTGCTTCTTTTCTTGTGTTACTACTTGAAAGTGTGGATTGGTCAGGCATCTTGGAAGTTTCTGGACGGTGGTCTTATGCGGCGTCATTCCTGGCTGTGTGAGCAGCTCTGCTCTCCTGGTGCCCATTTTCAGGGCTCGGCATTTCTTCCCTGCATCTTTAAGTTCCTAGGTCTTGAAGCCGGGCAGCATGCGCATCCATCTTCTCCATTTGGAGAGCAGGTTCTTGTCATGGGCCGTGATGCTCTGCTCTTTTTCTGGGGTTGCCTTAAGGCCTCCTCATGACACCGTCAGGGTCCTGCAGGTGTTCTTGCCTGACAGGCTCTTCTATCCGGTTGTTCTTGTGGAGAGTTTTCTCCTATCTTTGAGGCACATTGTTTGTAGTGTTCTGTGTAGTGTTGGCCTGTGCCTGTGTGTTTGGCTTGGAGCTGCCCTGCCTGGGGGTGTAGAGTCAGCGGGAGGTGGCCTAGGGATGAGAGCCCCTGGTTCATCAGTTGCTATGCCTGGGCTCTTGGGGCAAGGGTTGTAAGCTCATTTTGGCTTGGGTGGCTGTCAGCAGTGGGTGCAGACAATGATTTCCATAGTGTTTTGCAGGTGCTGAGGGGCTGATGGTAGCTGTGTGGGAGAGGCAGCTGAAGTGCTAGCTGAGCAGATTGCATCTCACAGGAGTTCAAACTTTTATATCTAGACCTTACCTTCAGAATCTAGTGTTTAATGGCAGGCTGTAGTTGGGCTCTAGATGGTATTCCTACATGGGAACCAGAGCTCTGGAATTGTTAGGTATTGTTGTGCATACAGGTGACTCGGTATTCTTTTTGCAGATGCTGAGGGATGAGATGTTAAGGGTGAGAGAGCAGAGCCCAGGGGAGAGCTGTAAGAAGGTGAGTGGGGGTGTGGTATATAGTGGGAATGTGTGAATTATGGCTATATGACTTGATTACAGTATTTTTCTTTTTCATTGTTACTGGTTTGAAGCAATAAGCCAAGCAGGATGTGGGCATCAGAGGTGAGTCTGGCAAGGTGAGTGTTAATTGGTGGGCTGAAGCTGCATTTTTCTGAGGAGGTGAGTTGCTGGTGAAGTTATAGGCAACCCATGTTGTTTGGTTGTTATGGGGGATGGGTGAGCCTGAAGGTGGCTAGTGGAGGTGATGGAGGCCAGGTGGGCCAGCTGTGGAGGTAATGGAGTGTGAGCTGGGGATCAGTGTGGGCTGGCTGCAGTATCTCAGTGGGTGCCTCTTTTTGCTTGGGTTTTTGCAGCTGCTCCACAGAAGCTTCAAAGGGCAGGCGCTGAATGCTGATGTAACATCTGAAAAGGCGTGGCAGTCGCAGGCCAGGCTGGCTTTAATAGCAAGGTGATACACGGCCAGTGAGTTGAAGCGTTTCTCTTTGGATTTGCAGGTTCTGTGCTGGCTGCCTTTTGGCAAATGACGATCCTTTGAGGTGAGCTGGGGCACCGAGAGGGGGATTGTGGACCTGATTTTTTTGCAAGTGCACCACTAATTTAATGTTTTATGATATCTGTAGGGGCCGAGAGCAATGACAGCTCTCCAGGTGTGGAATGGGTATGGAGCAGGTGAGGGGAACACCTGGGTGCATCTGAGGTGGGGGATGTTGTGGGGTAGGTCTGTGTTGACATATGTGATGCTGACTGACAGGACTGTTTGTAGTGTGTGGGTTGTGGTTTTGGTTTTTTCTTTTTTGAGATGATGAAGAGACACCTGGCAACTGCAGGATTCATCCACTGGGCTGACTGTGCTTTTTCCTATTGAGGATGGATTGAGACTCGAAGCCCTCTGAAAGATAAGTTGAGGCAGCAGTGCTGGGGAAGGGGTCGGGGGAGGGAGGGGATAAGTTTGGCCAGGGTAGGAAAGGGTTTTAAAGACAGTATAGGGGACAGGGCTCTCTAGGAACCAGCACCCTTTGGGCAGGTAAAGGGAGCAGGTTCCTCCTCAGTGTGAGGGTAGCATGTGCTGGGCAGGGCGGTTCCAGGCTATGTGTGGTGTTGTGTAGTTCGTGTGGCCCGTGTTCTGTGTCTGAGACTTTATTAGGGTCTCAATGCTCTCTTTGCTCTCAAGGAGCAAGGCACATGCATCGGGCAGCATCCCTAGGGCTTGGCAATGCCCTAATTGCGGGCATGGCACTCATAGGGTGCCGCTTTTTTTGTGTTACCACTTGAAAGCGTGGATTGGACAGGCATCTTGTGCAGTGTCATTCCCGGCTGCCTGAGCAGCTCTGCTCTCCTGGTGCCCATTTTCAGGGTGTGGCATTTCTTCCCTGCATCCTTAAGTTCCTAGGTCTTGAAGCCGGGCAGCATGCACATCGATCTTCTCCGTTTGGAGAACAGCTTCTTGTCACGGGCCATGATGCTCTGCTCTTTTTCTGGGGTTGCCTTAAGGCCTCCTCAGGACACCGTCAGGGTCCTGCAGGTGTTCTTGCCCGACGGGCTCTTCTGTCCAGTTGTCATTGTTCTTGCTGAGAGTTTTCTCTTCTATGAGGGTGTTTGTAGTGTTCTGTGTAGTATTGGCCTGTGCCTGTGTGTTTGGCTTGGAGCTGCCCTGCCTGGGGGTGTAGAGTCAGGGGGAGGTGGCCTAGGGATGAGAGCCCCTGGTTCATCTGTTGCTATGCCTGGGCTGTTGGGGTGAAGTTTGTACAGTCATCTTGGAGCAAGTGGGTGTTATCAGTGGGCGAGGACAGTAATTTCCATACTGTTTTGTGGGTTCCGAGGGGCTGATGGTAGCTGTGTGGGAGAGGCAGCTAGAGTGCTAGCTGAGCAGATTGTATCTCAAAAGTGTTCAATCCTGTATATGTAGGGCTTACTGTTAGATTGAATAAACTTCTTGTAATGACAGGCTGTAGTTGTGCTCTAGATGGTGTTCCTACAATGGGAACTATGCCTCTGGAATTGTTAGGTATTACTGTGCATCCAGGTGACTTGTTTAGTATTGCTTTTGCAGATGCTGAGGGATGAGGTGTGCAGGCAATGGAGGAGAGTTGAGGGGAGTGCTGTAAGAAGGTGGGTCGGTGTCAGATATAGAGAGGGAAGGTGTGATGACTGGCTATATGACTCAATTACAGTATGCTTTTTCTTTGGACTTGAAGGTGCAAAGCAATGAGCCAAGCAGGATGTGGGCACTGGAGGTGAGCTGGCCAAGGTGAGCTGTGATTGATGAGCTGAAGTAGTGGCTCTTTCTGTGGTGTTGTGTTGCTGGTGAAGTTTGTAGGCAAGCCATGTTTGGGTGTTACAGGTGGTGGGTGAGCCTCCACGTGGCAAGCAGAAATGACGGAAGCCTGTCGGAAGAGCTGTCCAGGTAATGGAGTGTGCAATGGGGATTGGTGTGGGCTGGCTGCAGTATTTCAGAAGGTGCCTTTTTGCTTGGGTTTTTGCAGGTGCTTCACGGAGGCTTCAGAGGGGAAACGCTGCATGCTGATGAGGTCTGAAAAGGTGAGGCAGTTGCGGGCCAGGCTGTTGTTGAGTAGCAAGGTGTTCTATGGCAAGTTACTTGAAGCATTTCTCTTTGGTTTTGCAGGTTCTGTGCTGGCTGCCTTTGAAACTGGATGAGCATTTGAGGTGAGCGGGGCACAGAGATGGGGGAGCATGGAGCTAGTGATTTCTTCCCAGTGTAATGGTAATTTTGTCTTTATCTCTAGGGGCCGGAAGCAATGAAGACTGTCCAAGTCTGGGATTGTCAGAGGCGGTGATCAGAACACCAGGGTGCGTTTGAGGTGGGGGATGTTGTGGGATAGGTCTGTCTTGACAGCTGTGATGCTGACTGACAGCACTGTTTGTGTGTGGGTTGTGGGTTTTTGTTTCTTTTTCAGATGATGGAGAGGCCCCTGGCTACTGTAGGGCTGATGACGTGGGCTGCCTGTGTGCTTTTTCTTCTAGAAGGATGGATTGACTGAGACTCTTGGCCCTCTGAAAGCTAAGTGGAGGCATTGATGCTGGGGAAGGGGTTGGGGGAGGGGACAGGGATGGCCTTGGTAGGAAGGGGTTTTAAAGATAGTGTAGGAGAGAGGGCTGTCTAGGAAGCAGTCCTCTTTCTGGCAGGTAAAGGGAGCGGGTTCATATTTAGTGTGATGCTAGAGTGTGCTGGGCAGGGTGGTTCCAGGCTGTGTGTGGTGTTGTGTTGTTTGTCTGGTGTGTTCTACATTTTAAACCTTCCTTGGATCTTGTCATTCCTTGCTCTGAAGGAGCAAGGCATGTGCCTCAGGCATCATCCATAAGGCCTGTAAAGGCCTTAACTGCTGGCATGGCACCCATCAAGCACTTGTTTCTTTGGCATCACAAGCTTAAAGCATCGGTCGGTCTGGCATCTTGGAAGCTTTTGGATGGTGGTCTTGTGTGGCGGTGTTCCCAGCTGTGTGAACAGCTCTGCTCTCCAGCCATTTGTTTTCAGGGACTGGCATTTCTTCCCTGTATCTTTGAGTGCTTACGTCTTGAAGCTGGGCTTGTTTGCGCATCCTTCTCAGTTTGGAGAGGAACTTCTTGTCACAGGTCTTGAAGCTCTCATCATTTTTTGGCGTTGCCCTAGGGCCTCTTCGTGTCTCCATCAGGGTCCCCAGGTTTACTTGCCAGATGCTGTTTTTCATATGGATGTCATTCTTGTCGAGAGTCTTCTCTCACCGTTGCGGTGTGTTGTTTGGTGCTTTCTGTGTAGTGTTGGTCTGTGCCAGTGTGTCTGGTTTGGAGCCTCCCTGCCTGGGGGTGTAGAGTCAGGGGGTAGGTGGCCTAGCGATGACAGCCTGTGGTTTATCTGTTGCTATGCCTAGGCTCTTGGGACAAAGGTTGTACAGTCATTTTGGCTTGAGTGGCCATCAGCAATGGGTGCAGGGAGTCACTGGTGTACTCCTTTGCAGGTGATGAGGGGATGATGGTAGCTGTGTGGGAGAGGCAGCTGGAGTGCTAGCTGAGGAGATACTATCCTTAACAGTATGGAAGATTCTATAGGTAGTGTTAAAAAGCTGTATGTCCTTATGCATTTTTGGTTCTGGTTTTGTTTTTTTACATGTTATAGTTGGGCTCTAGGTAGTATTTTTAAGTGGAGGTTCAATTTTTGAAATTAAGTTACCTGTATTCACCTATGTGAATTTTCTTTTTTCTTCTATATGCAGAAGCACGAGTGGTGTAGCAAGGAAGAGGTACAGTGGAGGCCAGTGGAGCTGGTTTTAAATCTGGTGCATCCATCCTTCTCAAGATCTAGGATTTGGTCAATTTTCCAGGAGACTGTAAGAAGGTAATGTCAGCCTGTATATAATTAGCCTAAAAGAGGAGTGCTGGAAGGCATAGGCTTATAAGTAACAGTTGGTCTTAGTTGTGGAATGGCTGGTGGTGGGGATTATAACAACTGCAGTGCTGCATGTGGTTTGGAAACCTGGCATGGATTTAGAAATGGCGGTTTGTGCCTGAGAAACTGAAGAGTTACTATGGCAAAGTAGTCAGCTGAAGTGGGGTCAGCAGTGGATGCTTTGCACTTGGGTTTTCTTAAGGCTTTTATTACGGTTTCCAACCACATCCTGTCAGGCAAAGAGATGTGTTATGGTCTAGTTCAGGTGTCTGCGGTGGTTAGGAACACTGTTGTTAAGCTGCATGCAGAGGGTGGTGGTTAATGTCCTTTGTAATGTGTTATGTCACAACTGGGTTATCATAGGGTCTGATATTGGCCTCAAGAGTGTTCAACAGTTTTACAGGCGACTTGGACGATGGGATGAAGTGTACTGTGAAGTTTGAGAACGGTACCTAACTGAGTTGGGAAGTGGAATTTTGCAGCAGAGAGCTACATTACAGGAAGATTTGTATGCCTGTAAGAGTGGGCCAAGAACCACCTGATGAAGGTCAATAAGGGTAACTGTAAGGTCTTGCACCTCTCAAAGTACAGCGCAGGAGTGTAGCATGGGTCAGGATATCCCCACCTGGGGAGTAGCTGTTGAGAAGTATCTGGGGGTCCAGGTGGAGAATACAGTCCATACGTGTAAACAGTATGCTGCTGGTTTGCCCAAGAAAGCCAATGGGATGGTGGGTTGCATCAATAAGGGTGTCAGCAGGAGAGACAAATGTGTTTCAATGACACTCTAGTAGAGGGTTGTAGGTGACATGTGGATTACTGTTTTGTTTTGAGCCGTTGTGTCGAAAAAGGATGTGCCTGGGCTGCATAGGGTGTAGAGAAGGACCTCAAATACTAATTAAGGGTTGGGAAGGGTCCTTTATGAGGAACGGGTGAGAGAACCGGGTTCGTTCAGCTTTTGAGCAAAGACTTTTCAAGGGAGAGTTTATCCCTGTGTTCCAGTATTGAAAGGGTGTAGCTGGTGAGCATTTTGCCACTGCAGCTACATGTCAGGTTTTTGTCGGTGAGGTGTTTTGCTGTAGGATGGGTTCAGATTCCTGGTTCAGGGAGCAGAGCTTGGGAGAGAACAAGGTCAGCATTTGCTGGGAGGGGTTTTGAAGTTACTGGAGGAGAACACTGTCTAAGACTCAGGCTTTTGGCCAGTAAAGGGAGCAGGTCAGGGTGACTGTACTGTTAGCTGGGTAGGGTGGTCCTAGCCTGTGGCTGTGCTGTGGTGTCATTTTGTGTGGTCTCTCTTCTATGTCTTCTACTATAGCTTTCTTTTAGGTTTTGATGTGTCAATGGGTTTTTGTGACCAGCAGGCCCCTGGGTAGCCCTTTGGATGGTCTGAAATGCATTGCTTCATCAGCATTGGACTTCTAGAGCTTTTTTATTGCTATTCTAATACAAAGCACGGAGATGCGTGGCAAGCATCGTATCTTAGGTGTTTGCAAGGGCATCTCTTGAGGGGGCTGAGGTTAGGTGGTGCATGCAGTTCTGTTCTTGAGTGTTTCCAGTGTTGTTTATGCGTTTTATCTTTGTTCTTAATGGTGTTGGGTCTTAAAGTTCAGAGTATTTGTATCCATTGTTTTGGTTTTAATGGTATTTCAGGTTGTAGCCGTTATCTTTTTTCATGGGGATGCTTTAGAGCTTTTCTGTAATCTAGAGCTTTTGTGCAATTGTGGCACCATGGGGTTTTCTCTGCCAGAGGTGTCTCTTCTGTGGCAGTCATTCAGATTCGTAGCTTTCTTGTCTCTCACAGCTGTGGTTTTCTCTGGGGTGTGTGCCTGTGTGGTGCTTGTTGGTGTGTTGTGGTCATATATGCTTTTTGAGGACTGTAGCAATTCTAAAGGCAGGGGTGGTATAGTTTGATTGATGTGGATATGTGTTGAAGTGTCTAGATTACTAAGGCTAAGATCAAACCATCCATATGCGGACAAGTAGCCATAGGCAGCAGTCACAGCTTTTTGTGTTTTGTGGCCGCTAGAGGTTGGAGTTTGGTGTTTCGGGGGCAGAAGTGTGACTAGTTTAGTGGATCGATTCTTGAGTGTGTCTTAAGTTGTGTATGCGTGGCTCTATATTTGGGGTGATGTTTTTTCTAGCTGCAGTTAAAAAGCATATTGAAAACTGTGAGACCCCTTCAGTCTTGTCCAGGTGTTGGTCAGCATCCAGCTGACTCTAAGAGTTTCAATAGCCTGCCCTGTGTGTGTGGAAGTTGTCTGGGCCCCTTTTTTGGTTAGACTGTAGGTACCGGCAAGCAGAGTGTACAGTGCCTCTGTTGTGTGTGGGTGCTGTAGGGGAATTCGCCTATCTGCAGAACTTAATCGAGGCAGTCTTGCCAGAGCATACAAATAAAAGGCGAGTCGCGGTAGCCGTTGTGCATGTAGCTGCCTATATTCCTCAAGTTGTTAAAAGGCGGTAATATGGAATTGTCCAGAGCGCCAGTGTTTTACAGTAGGTGGTCAGGCAGTTTGAGGAGTAGTGTTAATATGGCAGGTGAATGGTGTGAATTGTTTCGTGTGGTTGAGGGAGAGGTTATCGACAAAGCGTTTGCGTTTTGATGTGCCTACCATTGTACATATCAAGGATTTCATTGTAGGTTGTTTTTCATATTAGGAGTAGTTTAAAAGGAAAAATAAATAAAAAATCCAGCTGGGGGAATTTTTTCCTGGGGTGGCTTTTTGTTAGCAGTCCTGGCTGCTGTGAGGCTATGTTTATTGCTGATATCGGGGCGGAGGTCAGGCTCAGGCTGGGGTTTTAGCAGGTAGGGTGACTCTTTTTTCTTCTGGAACCCCAGGAAACTCTCTTCCTGGGGAGTGCTGCTGATACGGAGCCACGACCTGTTGTGGCAGGCTGTCGGCTATCGCCTGAGAGGGAGGGCTAGTTTGAGTGGTAGTGCAATGAGTTGTTTGTTGTGAATGTATCTACTGTTGTATGATTCAACATAGGAATCTACCCTCCTTCCCTTGTACTGTTTAATGTATATACTTCCATTTCCCTTAGATGGATGAATGTATTTATGTAGTCTCCCTCCCTCATGTGGTTTAATGATGGTACGCTTGTATTGGAATTAAAGTATCTGCCTTTATTGTGGGGTTGAATGTCTCTAATCACATACGTACATTCCTACCCTCATACGTTCGAATGAGTGCATCTGTATTCCAGCCTTGTATGGTAGTATGGGTATATAGATATATATCTGCCCTGCTGTACATTTGAATGAATCTAGCTTGTAGGGTTGAGTATATGTTTATTGCTTTGTACCCTTTTATGGTTGAATAAATCTATATAACTTCCCTTGCACCCTTGTTTGGTTCAATAAACATATTTCTGCACCCCTCCTGCTCTTGTAGAGTGCCTATACATATATCTTAACTACCAGTGTCGTACACATGAATGAATATATCTGCCTATGTATCCTGGTACTGTTTTATGGCTGAAAGATTCAACATAATTGTTGCCCTGCCCTAATTTGGTGAAATCAATATACCGTTGTATTGTTGACTGTGTATCTACTCTTCTGTTATACGTTAGAATGTGTATAACTATGTACCCTTTCACCCTTGTAGTGGTGATAGAATCAACATACTGTCCTGCACACCCTTGGACGTTCAAATATATATGCCTACCTTCCTTCATTGTATGCCTGAGTGAATGTGTATATACCTACCTACCCTCCCACCCTTCTATGGCTGACTACATCTAGCTGTCTTTGCACTCACCCTTAGATGGTAGTATTTACATATGTACCGTCCCTCCTGTCATTGTACAGTTGACTGCTTACGCCTACATTTCCCCCCACCATTGTACGGTTGAGTGCCTACAGATACCTTTACTCCTGCTCCTGTATGCTCGTATGCATGTCCATACCTAATCTCCAACTCTTGTACGGTTGAGCGCATCTACCTGCTTTCCGTTCCACCCTGGTATGGTTGAGTGAGCATATATACGTACCTAAGCTTTTACCCTTGGAAGCTGTAACAAGTACATGTACCTAACCCGCTGCTATAGTACGCTTGAATGCATCTACCCTCGTATTGGTGAAGGTATGTACCTACTCTCCTCCCTTCTAGGGTTGAATGAATTGATCTATATATCTAAACCCCCAGCCTTTGTACAGTTGTACAATCGTACCATCATACTGCCGGATATGCGTCTACCCTCTGTGCCTTGTGCGGTTGAATGTGCGTATACCCCCCTCTCCCTTGTGCAGTTCAACATGTTTACCTACCTATGGTCCCCCTCTCACAAGGTAGAACGTATCTACCTAACTGCTCTGCCTTTGTGCGGTCAAATGTATGTACCTACATACGTTCATATCCTGGTATGGTAGAATGACTTCATGTACACACTGTCCAGACTCGTACTGCTAAATATACCTACATATCCTCCCCCTTTAGAATGTTTGAATGGGTCTGCTGTTGTATGGTTGAGTGTATTTCTATAACATTCCACCCTGCCACAGTGCAATCACACCACCCTTTCATGTGTAAATGTATGTAACTGCCCTTCGTTGCTTATGGAGGTGAAAGAATGTATCTAGCTACTTACCCTCCCTTATTTGTACGGTTGGATGAAATAAAAAATGGCACGGTTCAATTACCTTAAAACCCTTTCTACCTTTTGTGCTGTATTGTGACTACCAGTGTAAAACTGATTGTATGTATCTAGGTCACCTGCCTTAAGTAGTTGAATGTGTGTATGCACCTGTCCTTCCCTTGTATGGCCAAATGACTGTATGTGCATAACTACCTTCCTTCCCTCACGGTTGTATGAATCTACAGTTGTGTGGTTGAGGGTACGTATAGAGTACTTGTGCAGTTTGATGTAGTTCTGTACCATATGTCTCTGGTACGGTTTGATGTGTGTATGAGCGTACCTACTTTGCCTGCCTTGTGTGGGTAGATGACTGTGCTTCGGTATCACTTGGTGTGTCTACCTAACCTCCCTACCTTGTACGGGTGAGTAAATCTCTGCGTGTGCCTACGCTTCCACTCTTGTATGGTTGAATACAAGTATGTCTGCCCTTTCCATCCCTTCTGTATATGAGTCTACCTATATGCTTATATAAGGCAACCACTGTCTGGTCAACTGAGCGTACATAGCCTTGTAGGGTTGATTGACTGTATGAACTCTCCTTGTGTGTGGTCAAATACGCATATCTACCCAAGTCCGATCTCTTTGTTTTGTGGTTTAATTAAGGTGTGTGTGTGTACGCAGTCTTCTACTCGTGTATGGTGAACGCATCTACCTATCTACTCTCCAGCCTTGTATGGCTGAACATACCTCCCTACCCAAGTCCTCTGTATCCCTGAATGAGTCTACCCTTCTACAGTTAAATGTACATATCTGTCATCCCACCCTTGTAAGTCTGAACATAGGTCTGTACGTAACTACCCTACTACCCTTGAATGGTTGTGAGAAGATACCTACCTTTCCTTTCAGCCTTTGTGCGGTTGAACGTACAGATGTACCTATCTACCATCCACCCTTGTATCGGTGAAAGTACGTATGTCCCTACATATGCTTTTACCTTTGTACGATTTGAATGCATGTTTTTTTGTACCCACCTGCTCTCATACAGTTGATTGACTTCTCCCTGGTATTGGTGAAAGTATGTGTTTACCATCCTTCCTCGTGCAGTTCCATCAATGAATGTACTTACTGGTCCTCCCTTGAATGGTTGAATGTAGGTATTGGTCTACAGGTGAACATATGTATAAACCTCAATCTGCATTGTATGGTTGAATGTATATTTCTACCTCCCCTATCTCCCTTGTAAGGCTGAATAAATATATGTAACCTCATAGCCTTGTGTGGTGGAATCACGGTAGTCCTTAATAGGTGAACGTATTTATGTACCTACCCTCCCTCTCTTGTAAGGTGGAATGAAAATATTTCGGTACCTACTCTCCCTTCCCTGTACAGTTGAATGAATTGACTGTTGCATGGTATAACTTAGGTATCCACCCTCCCTCCCTTTTGTAGGTGTTTTTACATATTTCTGTAAGGTTGAATGTGTCTAGTTTTCATGCCTTGCACAGTTGAATGTGTGTATGTACCTGTCCTTCCTGCCTTGCACGGTTTGTGTGTTTGTATCTACACATCCTGTGTCTTTTAGTATGGTTGAAGGCAGGTACCGGTTTATGGTTGAATGTACGTACATATTCCCTCTCCCTTGTACAGTTGACCAAATGTGTATAGCTCCCTATCCTCCTGGCATTGTAGGGCTGAATGTATGTATGTCCGCAGATTCCTTTAAGTGCATGAGTGTACATGTATATCTACATAACTCATCTAACCAAATGGCAGTACGTACCCTTCTTCCGTTGTGTGGTTGAGGTAACCTACTCTACCCATCGTACCTTTTGTTGTACGGTTCAAAGTATCTCACTTTATATGGCTGAACGTAAGGTTAAATATATGTATCCTGCCACCGTTGTAAGGTAGACTGAATCTACCTGCCTTACCTTCCACCTTTGTATGGTTGACTGCGTATATATATCTTCCCTTCCACACTTGCATGGTTGAATGAATATACTGTTGTATTGGTGAATGTATGTGTCTAAATATATGTCCTCCTTTTTAGTATGGGAGAATGAATGTATGCATGTTCTCAGTGTTGTACAGTTGAGTGTTTTTTCTTGTGTGGGTAAATGTATGTATCTGTCCAGCATGCCACATGAGGGTGCATGTATGTATGTAACTAACCTGTGTGCCTTGTGTGGTTGAATGAATGAGGCTTCCTACCTATTGTCTCAGTCTTGTATGCCTGAAGGGATAAAGTGCCTGCCCTACCATCTCTCTGTTGTGTGGATCAGTGAATCTTCCTACTTGCTCTCCCACCCTGGAGCAGTTGAAGACATCTTTCTTTGTAAACTCCCTGGTGTGTGTGAATGAAACAATTTCTAGAGGTACAGTTGAATGTATGTGTAGATCTCCTTGACTTGTGAGGTTGAATGAATATGTCCACCTTGTCTTTCTGTGTTGTAAGATTGAATGTACGTGTGTAAGTAACTATCCTGTGTCCCTTGTATGGTTTGTTTCTGTATACCTACTCTGGAATGGTTGTGTGGTGGGGTTTTTACGGTGGTTTGGGTGTGGTACTATTAACTAACTTATATTATTGACAGGAAAAACAAAACCATAATAAAATAGAATAAAAAAACCCCAGCTGGGGGATTTTTTTTCTCTCCCCCAGCTGTTTTATTTTTCCCTGGGCCCGGCCGCTCTGCGAGGCGATGATCATTGCCAATGTTTGGGCAGAGGTCAGGTCTAGGCCGGGGTTTTTGCAGGCAGGGCAACTTTTTGAGGCCCCCTGGAGCAGAGTTCCTGGGGAGCATTGCAGAAACAGGGTGACAGCTGGTTGAGGTAGCCTGGTGGCAGAACAGATGGGCTGAGAGCACAGGTAGGTTTTAACGGTAGCCAAATGAGCGGTACATTGCAAATGTATCTAATTCTGAAGGAATGAATGAGTTTATTATTTGAATGGTTGTGTAGTTGGGTTTAAGGGGTTTTTTTTGCAGGTTGCATGTGAAATTGAGGTTTGGTCTTTGCAGAGGTCAAGAAAGGAATTATAGGAAACACCCCAGCTGGGGGATTTTGGCTTTTCTTCTGGCTGGTGCAGTTTTCTTCATGTTTTTCACGTACTGTGTAAAATAACATATATTGCTTCTGTTTGGATGGAGGCTGGGATCAGAATAGGCTTTTGGCCGGGAGGGTAGTTTTTGAGGTGTGCCAGAGTTCCTGAGTGCTGTCCTGGAACATGGTATCTGACTGTTACTGTGGGGAGGTATGCTGTGTTATGAGTCTCAGGACATGAATCAGCATATTGTAGGTGAGGGGTATGGGGAGTTGGGCCTGTTCGACAGCCGGTAGGTAGACTTGCTTGTGAATGAGGTGTGCCCAACTTTTCTGTCTATTTGTATGGTTGTATATTTGAGGTGCTTTATAGCTTACCATGTCATGATTGGACCTGGTTTTTTTGTTTTGGTGTGGGGAGCGTAGAAGGCAGTGGTCTGAGGAGATGAGAGGAGCTCCATTGCCATTGCCCTGGGAATATGCATTGCAGAGGCAGTATGGCTTGGAAGAGGAGAAGGAAAAGCTACATATGTAAAGCAATACATGGAGTACTAAAAGTTTCAGAGAAATGCTGAGAAGATGGCTGGGTAGAAGAGCACAGGTGCCAATTAGTTGCAATGATGCCTAAGGAAACAATGACTAGTTAAAAGTACAGTGTCTTCATAAAAGTAATAAGTTGGAAGTGAGTGAATGTCATAATAGGCAGTGTTTGATCTACTAGGGATTTTGGTACATATTATGACTGTTGTAAAAGTACTATACAGAAATGAGTCTTGTGAATGGATCTTGGGAGGATCACTCAGAGGTAGAAATGGATCAATTGAACAGAAAGGTTTAGTGTGTACGGTATCTTACTGCCATGATCACAAGAGTAACTGAAATGGATAATGAGAGCAAAGCAACGCATATGTAGTCAGCACCCTGGAGTAACGATTGCTGTGTGGGTGCTGAAATTTTGTTGGCAGGGATTGGTGTTACTCAGTGGGTAAAAGCAATACAGTGGGCAAAGCATGATGTAAGTTAGCAGTATGTGTTTGCAGGGTGAGGTGTAAGCAAGTAAATACACTCAAGGATTTAGACTGTCTAAAGGCAGCCTTTGTTAGAGCAGGTGTTAAGTAGGTATAATGTATTCTTGAATTTCTGGAAGTTGTAATTGCTACAAAGCTTAGTGTGGCTTCAAAAAATTTGGAACACTACTTCAAAACAATTGCTGCCACAGCTAAACTGTATTGTTCAGAGAATGGTGGCCAGTTATTGTGTCAGAGTAGTAAATTAGAAGTTATATGGTAGGCAGTAGGGATCAGGTGAGATTAAGGCTAGGTTTTAGTAGCTAAATTGCAGGAAGAGCTAATGCAGCTAGGTAAATAAGTTTTATAGTTTTTCACTGAATAATTTTCAAACTTTTAACACGGATGTGAAGTGTGAATAAAGTACTGTTTGACTAGTTGTGTCATTATTTTTACTGTGAACAAAACCCAAACTCACTGCACAGGACTACACAAAGACTAACAGTGTGGTTTGGGATTTTGTTTGTGTTTGGTGTCGTTTGTTATGGTGCTCTTGGGTGTTTAAACACGATTGAGTACATAAATAAAAATCAGCAGTAGAAAATGGCAAAGTCCCTGGGAGTAACAAATTACATATGAAAAAAAGAA
>JAVHSO010000230.1:62500-69720 GCA_031468815.1 Morus bassanus
GGTTAGGGTTAGGGTTAGGGTTAGGGTTAGGGTTAGGGTTAGGGTTAGGGTTAGGGTTAGGGTTAGGGTTAGGGTTAGGGTTAGGGTTAGGGTTAGGGTTAGGGTTTAGGGTTAGGGTTAGGGTTAGGGGGCCATTAGGGTTAGGGTTAGGGTTAGGGTTAGGGTTAGGGTTAGGGTTAGGGTTAGGGTTAGGGTTAGGGTTAGGGTTAGGGTTAGGGTTAGGGTTAGGGTTAGGGTTAGGGTTAGGGTTAGGGTTAGGGTTAGGGTTAGGGTCATTAGGGTTAGGGTTAGGGTTAGGGTTAGGGTTAGGGTTAGGGTTAGGGTTAGGGTTAGGGTTAGGGTTAGGGTTAGGGTTAGGGTTAGGGTTAGGGTTAGGGTTAGGGTTAGGGTTAGGGTTAGGGTTAGGGTTAGGGTCATTAGGGTTAGGGTTAGGGTTAGGGTTAGGGTTAGGGTTAGGGTTAGGGTTAGGGTTAGGGTTAGGGTTAGGGTTAGGGTTAGGGTTAGGGTTAGGGTTAGGGTTAGGGTTAGGGTTAGGGTTAGGGTTAGGGTTAGGGTTAGGGTTAGGGTTAGGGTTAGGGTTAGGGTTAGGGTTAGGGTTAGGGTTAGGGTTAGGGTTAGGGTTAGGGTTAGGGTTAGGGTTAGGGTTAGGGTTAGGGTTAGGGTTAGGGTTAGGGTTAGGGTTAGGGTTAGGGTTAGGGTTAGGGTTAGGGTTAGGGTTAGGGTTAGGGTTAGGGTTAGGGTTAGGGTTAGGGTTAGGGTTAGGGTTAGGGTTAGGGTTAGGGTTAGGGTTAGGGTTAGGGTTAGGGTTAGGGTTAGGGTTAGGGTTAGGGTCATTAGGGTTAGGGTTAGGGGTTAGGGTTAGGGTTAGGGTTAGGGTTAGGGTTAGGGTTAGGGTTAGGGTTAGGGGTTAGGGTTAGGGTTAGGGTTAGGGTTAGGGTTAGGGTTAGGGTTAGGGTTAGGGTTAGGGTTAGGGTTAGGGTTAGGGTTAGGGTTAGGGTTAGGGTTAGGGTTAGGGTTAGGGTTAGGGTTAGGGTTAGGGTTAGGGTTAGGGTTAGGGTTAGGGTTAGGGTTAGGGTTAGGGTCATTAGGGTTAGGGTTAGGGGTTAGGGTTAGGGTTAGGGTTAGGGTTAGGGTTAGGGTTAGGGTTAGGGTTAGGGGTTAGGGTTAGGGTTAGGGTTAGGGTTAGGGTTAGGGTTAGGGTTAGGGTTAGGGTTAGGGTTAGGGTTAGGGTTAGGGTTAGGGTTAGGGTTAGGGTTAGGGTTAGGGTTAGGGTTAGGGTTAGGGTTAGGGTTAGGGTTAGGGTTAGGGTTAGGGTTAGGGTTAGGGTTAGGGTTAGGGTTAGGGTTAGGGTTAGGGTTAGGGTTAGGGGTTAGGGTTAGGGTTAGGGTTAGGGTTAGGGTTAGGGTTAGGGTTAGGGTTAGGGTTAGGGTTAGGGTTAGGGTTAGGGTTAGGGTTAGGGTTAGGGTTAGGGTTAGGGTTAGGGTTAGGGTTAGGGTTAGGGTTAGGGTTAGGGTTAGGGTTAGGGGTTAGGGTTAGGGTTAGGGGTTAGGGTTAGGGTTAGGGTTAGGGTTAGGGTTAGGGTTAGGGTTAGGGTTAGGGTTAGGGTTAGGGTTAGGGTTAGGGTTAGGGTTAGGGTTAGGGTTAGGGTCATTAGGGTTAGGGTTAGGGTCATTAGGGTTAGGGTTAGGGGTTAGGGTTAGGGTTAGGGTTAGGGTTAGGGTTAGGGTTAGGGTTAGGGTTAGGGGTTAGGGTTAGGGTTAGGGTTAGGGTTAGGGTTAGGGGTTAGGGTTAGGGTTAGGGTTAGGGTTAGGGTTAGGGTTAGGGTTAGGGTTAGGGTTAGGGTTAGGGTTAGGGTTAGGGTTAGGGTTAGGGTTAGGGTTAGGGTTAGGGTTAGGGTTAGGGTTAGGGTTAGGGTTAGGGTTAGGGTTAGGGTTAGGGTTAGGGTTTAGGGTTAGGGTTAGGGTTAGGGGGCCATTAGGGTTAGGGTTAGGGTTAGGGTTAGGGTTAGGGTTAGGGTTAGGGTTAGGGTTAGGGTTAGGGTTAGGGTTAGGGTTAGGGTTAGGGTTAGGGTTAGGGTTAGGGTTAGGGTTAGGGTTAGGGTTAGGGTTAGGGTTAGGGTTAGGGTTAGGGTTAGGGTTAGGGTTAGGGTTAGGGTTAGGGTTAGGGTTAGGGTTAGGGTTAGGGTTAGGGTTAGGGTTAGGGTTAGGGTTAGGGTTAGGGTTAGGGTTAGGGTTAGGGTTAGGGTTAGGGTTAGGGTTAGGGTTAGGGTTAGGGTTAGGGTTAGGGTTAGGGTTAGGGTTAGGGTTAGGGTTAGGGTTAGGGTTAGGGTTAGGGTTAGGGTTAGGGTTAGGGTTAGGGTTAGGGTTAGGGTTAGGGTTAGGGTTAGGGTTAGGGTTAGGGTTAGGGTTAGGGTTAGGGTTAGGGTTAGGGTTAGGGTTAGGGTTAGGGTTAGGGTTAGGGTTAGGGGTTAGGGTTAGGGTTAGGGTTAGGGTTAGGGTTAGGGTTAGGGTTAGGGTTAGGGTTAGGGTTAGGGTCATTAGGGTTAGGTTAGGGTTAGGGTTAGGGTTAGGGTTAGGGTTAGGGTTAGGGTTAGGGTTAGGGTTAGGGTTAGGGTTAGGGTTAGGGTTAGGGTTAGGGTTAGGGTTAGGGTTAGGGTTAGGGTTAGGGTTAGGGTTAGGGTTAGGGTTAGGGTTAGGGTTAGGGTTAGGGTTAGGGTTAGGGTTAGGGTTAGGGTTAGGGTTAGGGTTAGGGTTAGGGTTAGGTTAGGGTTAGGGTTAGGGTTAGGGTTAGGGTTAGGGTTAGGGTTAGGGTTAGGGTTAGGGTTAGGTTAGGGTTAGGGTTAGGGTTAGGGTTAGGGTTAGGGTTAGGGTTAGGGTTAGGGTTAGGGTTAGGGTTAGGGTTAGGGTTAGGGTTAGGGTTAGGGTTAGGGTTAGGGTTAGGGTTAGGGTTAGGGTTAGGGTTAGGGTTAGGGTTAGGGTTAGGGTTAGGGTTAGGGTTAGGGTTAGGGTTAGGGTTAGGGTTAGGTTAGGGTTAGGGTTAGGGTTAGGGTTAGGGTTAGGGTTAGGGTTAGGGTTAGGGTTAGGGTTAGGGTTAGGGTTAGGGTTAGGGTTAGGGTTAGGGTTAGGGTTAGGGTTAGGGTTAGGGTTAGGGTTAGGGTTAGGGTTAGGGTTAGGGTTAGGGTTAGGGTTAGGGTTAGGGTTAGGGTTAGGGTTAGGGTTAGGGTTAGGGTTAGGGTTAGGGTTAGGGTTAGGTTAGGGTTAGGGTTAGGGTTAGGGTTAGGGTTAGGGTTAGGGTTAGGGTTAGGGTTAGGGTTAGGGTTAGGGTTAGGGTTAGGGTTAGGGTTAGGGTTAGGGTTAGGGTTAGGGTTAGGGTTAGGGTTAGGGTTAGGGTTAGGGTTAGGGTTAGGGTTAGGGTTAGGGTTAGGGTTAGGGTTAGGGTTAGGGTTAGGGTTAGGGTTAGGGTTAGGTTAGGGTTAGGGTTAGGGTTAGGGTTAGGGTTAGGGTTAGGGTTAGGGTTAGGGTTAGGGTTAGGGTTAGGGTTAGGTTAGGGTTAGGGTTAGGGTTAGGGTTAGGGTTAGGGTTAGGGTTAGGGTTAGGGTTAGGGTTAGGGTTAGGGTTAGGGTTAGGGTTAGGGTTAGGGTTAGGGTTAGGGTTAGGGTTAGGGTTAGGGTTAGGGTTAGGGTTAGGGTTAGGGTTAGGGTTAGGGTTAGGGTTAGGGTTAGGGTTAGGGTTAGGGTTAGGGTTAGGGTTAGGGTTAGGGTTAGGGTTAGGGTTAGGGTTAGGGTTAGGGTTAGGGTTAGGGTTAGGGTTAGGGTTAGGGTTAGGGTTAGGGTTAGGGTTAGGGTTAGGGTTAGGGTTAGGGTTAGGGTTAGGGTTAGGGTTAGGGTTAGGGTTAGGGTTAGGGTTAGGGTTAGGGTTAGGGTTAGGGTTAGGGTTAGGGTTTAGGGTTAGGGTTAGGGTTAGGGTTAGGGTTAGGGTTAGGGTTAGGGTTAGGGTTAGGGTTAGGGTTAGGGTTAGGGTTAGGGTTAGGGTTAGGGTTAGGGTTAGGGTTAGGGTTAGGGTTAGGGTTAGGGTTAGGGTTAGGGTTAGGGTTAGGGGGTTAGGGTTAGGGTTAGGGTTAGGGTTAGGGTTAGGGTTAGGGTTAGGGTTAGGGTTAGGGTTAGGGTTAGGGTTAGGGTTAGGGTTAGGGTTAGGGTTAGGGTTAGGGTTAGGGTTAGGGTTAGGGTTAGGGTTAGGGTTAGGGTTAGGGTTAGGGTTAGGGTTAGGGTTAGGGTTAGGGTTAGGGTTAGGGTTAGGGTTAGGGTTAGGGTTAGGGTTAGGGTTAGGGTTAGGGTTAGGGTTAGGGTTAGGGTTAGGGTTAGGGTTAGGGTTAGGGTTAGGGTTAGGGTTAGGGTTAGGGTTAGGGTTAGGGTTAGGGTTAGGGTTAGGGTTAGGGTTAGGGTTAGGGTTAGGGTTAGGGTTAGGGTTAGGGTTAGGGTTAGGGTTAGGGTTAGGGTTAGGGTTAGGGTTAGGGTTAGGGTTAGGGTTAGGGTTAGGGTTAGGGTTAGGGTTAGGGTTAGGGTTAGGGTTAGGGTTAGGGTTAGGGTTAGGGTTAGGGTTAGGGTTAGGGTTAGGGTTAGGGTTAGGGTTAGGGTTAGGGTTAGGGTTAGGGTTAGGGTTAGGGTTAGGGTTAGGGTTAGGGTTAGGGTTAGGGTTAGGGTTAGGGTTAGGGTTAGGGTTAGGGTTAGGGTTAGGGTTAGGGTTAGGGTTAGGGTTAGGGTTAGGGTTAGGGTTAGGGTTAGGGTTAGGGTTAGGGTTAGGGTTAGGGTTAGGGTTAGGGTTAGGGTTAGGGTTAGGGTTAGGGTTAGGGTTAGGGTTAGGGTTAGGGTTAGGGTTAGGGTTAGGGTTAGGGTTAGGGTTAGGGTTAGGGTTAGGGTTAGGGTTAGGGTTAGGGTTAGGGTTAGGGTTAGGGTTAGGGTTAGGTTAGGGTTAGGGTTAGGGTTAGGGTTAGGGTTAGGGTTAGGGTTAGGGTTAGGGTTAGGGTTAGGGTTAGGGTTAGGGTTAGGGTTAGGGTTAGGGTTCGGGTTAGGGTTAGGGTTAGGGTTAGGGTTAGGGTTAGGGTTAGGGTTAGGGTTAGGGTTAGGGTTAGGGTTCGGGTTCGGGTTAGGGTTAGGGTTCGGGTTAGGGTTCGGGTTAGGGTTAGGGTTAGGGTTAGGGTTCGGGTTCGGGTTAGGGTTAGGGTTCGGGTTAGGGTTAGGGTTAGGGTTAGGGTTAGGGGTTAGGGTTAGGGTTAGGGTTAGGGTTAGGGTTAGGGTTCGGGTTAGGGTTAGGGTTAGGGTTAGGGTTAGGGTTAGGGTTAGGGTTAGGGTTCGGGTTAGGGTTAGGGTTAGGGTTAGGGTTAGGGTTAGGGTTAGGGTTAGGGTTAGGGTTAGGGTTAGGGTTAGGGTTCGGGTTAGGGTTAGGGTTAGGGTTCGGGTTAGGGTTAGGGTTAGGGTTAGGGTTAGGGTTAGGGTTAGGGTTAGGGTTCGGGTTAGGGTTAGGGTTAGGGTTAGGGTTAGGGTTAGGGTTAGGGTTCGGGTTAGGGTTAGGGTTAGGGTTAGGGTTAGGGTTAGGGTTAGGGTTAGGGTTAGGGTTAGGGTTAGGGTTCGGGTTAGGGTTAGGGTTAGGGTTAGGGTTAGGGTTAGGGTTCGGGTTAGGGTTAGGGTTAGGGTTAGGGTTAGGGTTCGGGTTAGGGTTAGGGTTAGGGTTCGGGTTAGGGTTAGGGTTAGGGTTAGGGTTAGGGTTCGGGTTAGGGTTCGGGTTAGGGTTAGGGTTAGGGTTAGGGTTAGGGTTCGGGTTAGGGTTCGGGTTAGGGTTAGGGTTAGGGTTAGGGTTAGGGTTCGGGTTAGGGTTCGGGTTAGGGTTAGGGTTAGGGTTAGGGTTAGGGTTCGGGTTAGGGTTAGGGTTTAGGGTTAGGGTTAGGGTTAGGGTTAGGGTTCGGGTTAGGGTTAGGGTTAGGGTTAGGGTTAGGGTTAGGGTTAGGGTTAGGGTTAGGGTTAGGGTTAGGGTTCGGGTTAGGGTTAGGGTTAGGGTTAGGGTTAGGGTTAGGGTTAGGGTTAGGGTTAGGGTTCGGGTTAGGGTTAGGGTTAGGGTTCGGGTTAGGGTTAGGGTTAGGGTTAGGGTTAGGGTTAGGGTTAGGGTTAGGGTTAGGGTTAGGGTTAGGGTTAGGGTTAGGGTTAGGGTTAGGGTTAGGGTTAGGGTTAGGGTTAGGGTTAGGGTTAGGGTTAGGGTTAGGGTTAGGGTTAGGGTTAGGGTTAGGGTTAGGGTTAGGGTTAGGGTTAGGGTTAGGGTTAGGGTTAGGGTTAGGGTTAGGGTTAGGGTTAGGGTTAGGGTTAGGGTTAGGGTTAGGGTTAGGGTTAGGGTTAGGGTTAGGGTTAGGGTTAGGGTTAGGGTTAGGGTTAGGGTTAGGGTTAGGGTTAGGGTTAGGGTTAGGGTTAGGGTTAGGGTTAGGGTTAGGGTTAGGGTTAGGGTTAGGGTTAGGGTTAGGGTTAGGGTTAGGGTTAGGGTTAGGGTTAGGGTTAGGGTTAGGGTTAGGGTTAGGGTTAGGGTTAGGGTTAGGGTTAGGGTTAGGGTTAGGGTTAGGGTTCGGGTTAGGGTTAGGGTTAGGGTTAGGGTTAGGGTTAGGGTTCGGGTTAGGGTTCGGGTTAGGGTTAGGGTTAGGGGTTAGGGTTCGGGTTAGGGTTAGGGTTAGGGTTAGGGTTCGGGTTAGGGTTCGGGTTAGGGTTAGGGTTAGGGTTAGGGTTCGGGTTAGGGTTAGGGTTCGGGTTAGGGTTAGGGTTAGGGTTAGGGTTAGGGTTAGGGTTCGGGTTAGGGTTAGGGTTAGGGTTAGGGTTAGGGTTAGGGTTCGGGTTAGGGTTAGGGTTAGGGTTAGGGTTAGGGTTAGGGTTAGGGTTAGGGTTAGGGTTCGGGTTAGGGTTAGGGTTAGGGTTAGGGTTAGGGTTAGGGTTAGGGTTAGGGTTAGGGTTCGGGTTAGGGTTAGGGTTAGGGTTAGGGTTAGGGTTAGGGTTAGGGTTAGGGTTAGGGTTCGGGTTAGGGTTAGGGTTCGGGTTCGGGTTAGGGTTAGGGTTCGGGTTAGGGTTAGGGTTAGGGTTAGGGTTCGGGTTAGGGTTAGGGTTAGGGTTAGGGTTAGGGTTCGGGTTAGGGTTAGGGTTAGGGTTAGGGTTAGGGTTAGGGTTAGGGTTAGGGTTCGGGTTAGGGTTAGGA